>JAJOZX010009298.1:137500-164443 GCA_023014485.1 Bathynomus jamesi
TCTGATTGCAATTTTTTGTCACGTTATAAGGATGGCGAAGTAAGCCCTCGAGTTGTTTTACCTGATCCCACTGAGCCTCAGTCATGATGACATCCGGGGAGGCCATGTCGCTAAGGAAAGGTTTTATTTCAAGAATCCGTTGAATCATCATGTATGTGCTGCCCCACCGAGTCGCTTTGGTCCAAAATTACTCCTTTGCCAGCTTGTCGCTTCAAAATAGAGTCGTTTTGGCGTTCTAGCTGCCACAGCAACTTTTCATATTCTTCCAATGAGATTAGCTGCATGTTGTCCTTTCAAGCCATCGCGTATTGCCAACTGCAATGTGTGGACACTGCAGCGCATATGATGGATTTTGGATATTCTTGCTGCAGTATCCACAAATGAATCTAATGTATCGTGACTCTCATGATCATCAACCACCATTACTTGTTCATTATCTTCAGAATAATCATCAACATAATCATCACTGTCTTCTGAATCTTCCACAACTTCTTTTTTGTTAAATTTTTTAAGTGTTTTCACCATGTGGAAGCATTGTCCGTTACAATTGACAATACCTGGTCCTTTCTGATGTTAAAATCATTTAATACATCCATTACTAGTTTTTCAAGATAATCACTGGTATGCTGTGCTTTAGTAACTCTTACTGCTAATGTCCGCGTGACTACTTCTTTTTATCATCGATAAAGCGAATATTAATTGCAAAGTAGTTTACTCTATGGCGAGTACAGGAATCCATCTTTAAGAACAGGATTCGTCCTCGAAGACATTCTTTTAGTGCATGCTTCTGCTTTTGCGATTCTTCCATTATCATATTACGAATGTTGCCACGTTCTAATGAAATGCCAAGTATATTTGCCATTTCCCCATTCAGATTAGCAAAGGCCGGGGTTGAAAAAAATGTTAGAGGGAGAGAATTCTTTACAACCATTTCAATTATGCATGCTTTAAATTTGTCTGCTGTCATAGTCACTGTGACTTTTTCACTCATAAAATATTTTGTGACAGTAGTTTGACGAGAACTTGTGCTTGAATTGTCATCAGCCTCCTTCTTTCTTTCATCATCCTTTTCATTCACAATTTTGTAATCTTTGGATGATGCTGTTGAAGGTGGCGTTTTAGATTTCCTGCTGTTGTTGGAGCATTGGATCCTTCACCTGAGAAGGCACTAATTTTGGCATCACATATTTTTTCCTGATCATCAGTGCCCTTTTGGCACTGACATACGTAATATTTTCCATCAGCAGTGAGTGAAAAATTTTCAAAAACAGCAGATTTATACTTTTGATGTGACATTACGCTGTTATCATTACTTATCAAATTGAAATCTAAAAATCTGAAAAAGATTTAGGGTTGCTAGTACAAAATTTTTAAATTTCCTTATTATTAATTATGTTAATTAATTAATTATAATCCTTATTAATTATAAACAACTATATTTATATATTATTTATATTTACATATTTATATATATATATTATATATTATATATTATTTATATATTATATTATATATTAAAACATTAGGTTAAATCTATTTTATTCATAAAATTGAGCTAGGCCTAGGCTGCTATGGTTATAGTTGAAGGATTTGCACCGACTCCGACTCCATCCAACTATGCACTTCCAACTCCGACTCCGACTCCACTCAAAATTGACCGACTCCACGACTCCGACTCCTGACTCCGACTCCACAGCCCTGTGTATATATATATATATATATATATATATATATATATATATATAGAGCATGTATATATATATATTAATCAGCCAGAGCCAGTTGGCTTAACAATCAGTTGGCTTAGAAGGCTGAGAAATACATTGTTTATTATTCCTCCGTCATCTGTCTTAGAAAGCTGATAGCAATAATTAATTTAATTAAAGCATATATTCTTCTGTCATCGGACTTACAGGGTTGAGCTGCCAGATAGAAATAATCATTTAATTAAAGCATATATTAATCAGCCAGAGCCAGTTGGCTTAACAGTCAGTTAGCTTAGAAGCCTGAGAAATACATTGCTATTATTCCTCCGTCATCTCTCTTAGAAAGCTGATAGCAATAATTAATTTAATTAAAGCATATATTCTTCTGTCATCTGACTTACAAGGTTGAGCTGCCAGATAGAAATAATCATTTAATTAAAGCATTTATTAATCAGCCAGAGCCAGTTGGCTTAGAAGGCTGAGAAATACATTGCTTATTATTCCTCCGTCATCTCTCTTAGAAAGCTGATAGCAATAATTAATTTAATTAAAGCGTATATTCTTCTGTCATCTGTCTTAGAGGGTTGAGCTGCCAGATAGAAATAATCATTTAATTAAAGCATATATTAATCAGCCAGAGCCAGTTAGCTTAACAGTCAGTTGGCTTAGAAGGCTGAGGATTACAGTGTTTATTATTCCATGCAATTGTTTTCCGAAAAGCTGAATTGAATTGATTTGTTAATATTTTTAGAAAGACATTAAGCTTTCACGTTCCTTTCCTATTCTGTAAAGTGACCATATGACCTAAATATGACCGTAAGGAGTGCCCACTTTTTGCAGAAAATAAAATGTATTGTCAGAAAAAGGACCTGCGTACACGAGATAAGTGTACGCATGGTGTGAATGAACTCTGAAGCTGTTCTTTTTTGTTATTACACTTTTGCATCTTTCACAACAATTTTGGAGAGTTTGTGTGTTGTTGGACACAATGTGGAAGGTGTACATGAGGGAGATACAAGGACAAGAAGTGCCTCAATAAGCATTGCAATCCGTACCGAGGATGTATCAGTGGTTACGGTTCCATGGAAAAAATTCCTACATCGCAAGGTTCGGCCTATCCATTTTCTTGAACTGGTCCACAGAGCAGATGTTCACATCTTCTGAAGGCAGCATTTTCCACGCGCCACAGATCTTATAGACACTGTAGGTCCTGTATATGAGCTTGAATTATCTCGATGAAATTATGATGTGAAAGAGCTAGCAATCATTCCCTGAGGAGATGTATTTCTGATTCGGTTTCCACGTTAAACTATAGGTCTAATGCGGGTGAAAAGCTTAATCTTTGTCAAAATGAGCAATTCGGTGGGCTGATGTGAAAGAGTGAGCAATCATTCCCTGAAGTGATGTATTTCTGATTCAGATTCCATGTTAAACTGTAGGTCTAATGCGGGTGAAAAGCTTAGTCTTTGTCAAAATGAACAAATCCTCGAGATGATGTGAAAGAGTGAGCCGGTCAATCCCAGAATAGGCACCTGATGTACCTCAATCCCAGATGAAGCACCTTCGTTCAACCTCAATCCCAGAATAGGCACCTTGCAAGGAATTAAATAAAAAAACCTGATGATTACAAAATTTATTGTTTATACAAAGTTTATTACAAATGTAATAAAGGCAAAGTTATAAAAGGTTTAAAGTGGTTTAATGATTAAAGAAAAATTTTAGATATTATAAATTCCTGCAATATGAGCCCGAATGTTTCTGAATCCATCTGAAGCAAATCTATCTTGCCACATAAATTGGTATAGATATGTTTCTAAAAATCAAACTGGTAAGAATAGCAAAACTAACCAAAAAAGCAGAAGATATAGCAAAAGATTAGGTTAGATTAGGTTAGGTTAGGTTAGGTTAGATTAGAGTTGATTTTTTCAAATATTGATAAAAACAATGAAATTATATCTCTAAAAACTGTTTATATTTTCTTCTCCTCAATCCCAGATTAAGCACCTGTGTTTTGCCTCAATCCCAGATTAAGCACCTAAAAATTATTTCAGGTGCCTATTCTGGGATTGATCCGAGTGAGCAATCATTCCCTGACGAGGTGTATTTCTGATCCGGATTTCATGTTAAACTGTAGGTCTAATGCAGGTGAAAAGCTTAATCTTTGTCAAAATGAGTAATTCGGCGAGATGATGTGAAAGAGTGAGCAAAGAATCCCTGATGAGATGTATTTCTGATTCGGTTTCCACGTTAAACTGTAGGTCTAATGTGGGGTGAAAAGCTTGATCTTTGTCAAAATAAACAAGTGGAAGTGCAATAGTCATCTCGATGAATAAGGTGGAGCTCCCTTTGAGAAGCATTCTCAACGCTTCGTACGACGTCTCCGTGACGAAGTCATTGCGCGTATTCAGGCGAGAAACCGGTGCCATTAACCTCTTTTGGACCACTGGGTCGAATTTGTACCGTTTCCAATCCACGCACTTATAACTTAACCCTACAAAAACTTCAGTCGTTAAGAGGTTAACTGTGTGCTTGAAACGACTTGCAGGCATGCAAGCAGACGTAACGCTATTTATTTAAGTGCGAGGAAATGCATAAAATCTTCGTGGTGGTTGAGAGGTGGGCTGAGAACCGTTATAAAATACCAGCTGACGTAGATACAATAAGAGCTGTGATTAGTGGCGCCTCCTCATATGCCATTGTTTGCACATTGAGTATAAATAATGAACAAACATGCATTGATATACGAGAGATGTGGAAGAACACAGCTGATAATGACGTTCTTGTTCCTACGCGGAGCCGTTTCATCCTCGACAGAATGTTTGAAATTGTCGGATTACGCAGACTGAAACCTATATTAGACGCGCTTGTTAGGGTTATGCATTATTTTGATACGGTACTTGAATACGCATACGTCGCTCTGTTCGATGGGTTTACCGAGTGTAGGGCTGAACAAGGTGAGAATGGTCTTTTGTAGTTTGCTCGTGAGACGAGAGAGGACAGTGTGAGTGTTTGTACATCGCTAGAGTGTGACATCACAAATGTAAACATAACTTATTATGAGACTTAAAACCACAGTGCATTACTTAAAAGATACCCGAAACAGCAAGAACAGCAGCAGGTGTTGAAACTAACGAAATGGCCGCCTGTCAGTTTACCTTAACCGCAATGAATTGTAGCAAAGTGGACTTGATAGAGGAGTAAAGCAGAAGGTGTCAATCAGTGTATATATATATATATATATATATATATATATATATATATATATATATATGTTCTGGGAACCGTTGCAGAGTGGAGGGAACAAAATCCGAAGTGAAATACTATTTAAACCCTGTGGCAGATTGCCCATGCAGTAGTGACTGTTAATCAGGAAGAATATTTTGACGAAAACGTTCTCCTTTCTATTGTCCTGAAGGTCCTTTTTCTGACAATACATTTTATTTTCTGCAAAAAGTGGGCACTCCTTACGGTCATATTTAGGTCATATGGTCACTTTACAGAATAGGAAAGGACCGTGAAGGCTTAGTGTCTTTCTAAAAATATTAACAAATCAATTCAATTCAGCTCTTCGGAAAACCATTGTTATTCTTTGTTCGAATGGTTAAAAGTCAAATATATACAGTATATATATATATGTATATATATATATATATATATGTGTGTGTGTGTGTGTGTGTGTGTATTATTTAACTGTATACATATATCCCCATTGCATGCAATAATAAACACTGTAATCCTCAGCCTTCTAAGCCAACTGACTGTTAAGCCAACTGGCTCTGGCTGATTAATATATGATTTAATTAAATGATTATTTCTATCTGGCAGCTCAACCCTCTAAGACAGATGACAGAAGAATATACGCTTTAATTAAATTAATTATTGCTATCAGCTTTCTAAGACAGATGACGGTGGAATAATAAAGAATGTATTTCTCAGCCTTCTAAGCCAACTGACTGTTAAGCCAACTGGCTGTGGCTGATTAACATATGCTTCAATTAAATGATTATATCTATCTGGTAGCTCAACCCTGTAAGTCAGATGACAGAAGAATATATGCTTTAATTAAAAAAATTATTGCTATCAGCTTTCTAAGACAGATGACGGAGGAATAATAAACAATGTATTTCTCAGCCTTCTAAGCCTCTTCATTCTTAACAATACAGAAGAACATACACACATACCACATCAAGCAGGATACTCAAACTCCTCCCCAGACATAACGTTCTGTTCCCCCTCACTAGCAACACATACACAATGGAGAACAGAAAAACAACTGTCATCAGACCACCTGCCCATCATCATTACAACACATTCTACACTCTGCCCCAACAGCCTTAGGCACACTTACAGAAATGACCAGAAAGCTGACTGGGAACAGTTCAAAATACAGACTGAGGAACAATTCACCACATTAAACAGCACACCCATCATAAACATCGATACAACACTCAAGACATTTAATCAGATTATCAATAATGCAAACAAATACATACCCAAGGGCAACATTAGGAAATACAACCCAAATTACACTAGATAAATAGCCCACCTCATAAGGCAACGTAACAACCTCAAATATAACACACAAACACCACACACAGAAGCCATAAAACAGCAGATACAACAGCTCAACACAGAAATAAACAACAAACTCAAAGAAAAACAAACAGAAACATTCAGGGAATTCATAACAACACTAAACACTCTACAGATACATATAGGCTATACAAGACTATAAACAGCATTACCCACTCTAACAGCGGCATTCACATCTCACACGCGGCTATCTGTCGCAGCCAAAATAATATCCCAACATACACACAACAAGCTAACATTCTAGTTAATCACTACGCAAAGATAAGTCACTTAAACAGAGACAACAACCAGAAACACGCAGACAGACAAACAGCCAGACACAAGAAAACCTACAGACTCTACACAACCATTACACCCTTCAATACAGACCAGACCACCAAGATCATCAAAAACATTAAGAATTCGAAGGCTACTGGACCAGACAACATATCTAACATACACCTTAAACACTTGGGCCCACAAGGAATACTAGCTCTCACAAATATCAGCACATATTCATACCAACACTGTATTATTCCTGACATATGGAAACAAGGTAAAATTATTACACTACTCAAACCAAACAAAAATCCAACAGAACCAGCTTCCTATAGACCCATTACTTTACTATGCACAGTGCACACCTTCCAAAGTAACAGAAAGACTAATCTTACAAATCACCAACCCACACATACCACTATCGCCTACTCAACATGGATTCAGACCTCACCACTCAACCACGACATTACTCACTAACCTCACGCAGCACATCATGGATGGCATCAACTCCAGAAGACCAGCTCAACGTACACTATTAGCAACAATAGACATTCGTAAAGCATTTGATGCTATCCCATGCTTCCCTCTCATAAACAAAATACTCAACACAAACATGCACAATAACACCAAAAGGTGGCTGAGCAACTATCTCTCAGGAAGATACTCACATGTCACATTTAATGGCAAGTCATCCAAAAACAAGCTTTTTCGAACGGGTCCCTCAAGGCTCTGTTCACTCACCAACACTCTTCAACTTATACATGCATGACATTCCAACACCCATAGATAACAAGCTTACCTTATCATCATATGCAGATGATATCACTCTAACATCCACCCACAACAACATCGACACCGCTACAAATAACCTACAAACATACATAAACAGTATACAAGACTGGCTCACACACAATAGACTCAAAGTAGCGCCCACAAAATCAACCATCACCTTGCTTACAAGCAATACAAAAGAACACCAGGTAATTCCACAGCTTACACTAAACAACATCAACATTCCACACACTCACAGAACCAAAATACTTGGTGTCACATACAACACATCATTATCTTTTGCAAACCACATTCAGGACATTAAAACCAAATGTAGGTCAAGACTTAACACGCTTAGGGTACTAACAGGCACAAACTTTGGACACCAGCAGGAAACAACATCACTCATATACAAACAATATATTCGCTCAGTTATGGACTATGCTAGCCCATGCTGGGCACCCATTATCTCAAACACACACATAAACACCTTGCAAACAATACAAAACAACGCACTTCGTATCATTATAGGATGCACTCAAACAACACCAATAGAACACCTGCACACAGAAACAAAAATACTAAAAGTTAGGGAACATTTAGACATGAGGGGAACACAATTCATGGCAACAGCGACAACTAACCCACAACACCCTTGCCACTACATGTACAATCATGCACCAACACCTCGCACCATTAATGTAACACCAGAGAGACATTATAACCAAATACTCCATTCCATACCACGCCCCACAGACATCACACAGTACAGAAAACACATACACACACACACCTAACCCACAAAGCACTGACACGACTCGGTCCGAATGCGGTCCTAGGTGCGAAGCCGCCACCCATTAACAGGTCAGAGATCAGCCTGAGCAGATCGGATCGAGTTAACTTAGCACGATTCCGATGTGGACATCACCCCAACTTACGGACATATAAACACAGACTAGACAACTCCATAGACGACACCTGCCACCTGTGCCAAGACACACCACAAACAATTGAACACATTATGACGGACTGTACCGCTCTAGCACAACAACGAACACAACACAACATCACTAGCGCGCTGAACCTCTGGTCCACTCCGGAGAGGGCGATCGGTTACCTGCGTGCCGCCGGCTTGCTCGATCAGGGTGGGCTGATCGGCTAAACAACAACAACAACAACTGACTGTTAAACCAACTGGCTCTGGCTGATTAATAAATGCTTTAATTAAATGATTATTTCTATCTGGCAGCTCAACCCTCTAAGACAGATGACAGAAGAATATATGCTTTAATCACTCTCTCTCTCTCTCTTTCTCTCTCTCTCTCTCTCTCTCTCTCTCTCTCTCTCTCTCTCTCTCTATATATATATATATATATATATATATATATATATATATATATATATAGTCATACATTTCTTGCTTTAGAATACAATTTTAGGTTAATATTCGTTTTAATGCTTTGTTCGTTTTCGATAGGAGACATTCTATGACAATTTAACATATAAATTCGTATTGAGGACACCTTGAAACCTCAGGGAAACTGATAAAAATCAAGGAAATGTAATAATTATTTTTTACGGTAAAAAAAAAATTTAGACCTAAAAAGTAGCCATTATAGGCCATTGACCGAGTGTTTACCTCTTTCCGCTGTTAAAATTTTGCCGGTCCTCGTCCTCTCCAGTTTTATGGTGAGACATCTCGTGGCAAAATTAGGAAACATAGGTCAAATCAGCCAATTAAATCTGGTTTTTGTTTCAGGTTATCTTATCTGACCAATCAGAGATGTGCATTTTGAATCTCCAATAATGCATACTCATTCCAAAATCCTTATTCAGTTCGGTTGTCGCTATGGTTTGTCTGGGGTGTGATTTGGATTACTTATAAAAAAGAAGACGGTGCTGAAGTTTTCTTTACCAGTCACGGTGTTTTACCTACTCGTGCTATTTGTCCGCAGTGTGGTCATGAGTGTAATTATAGAGAAGTTGCTGACCAATATTATTGCAGAAGATTGACTAGGGACGAGCGCGGCAGAAAAAAAAGTGTTCCTTCTCTGTTTCCCTGTGGCAAAACTTATGGTACATTGGGTTATTCTTGACAAAGCGTTCGACACAGCTAGATGCACAGCTCTATTTAGCGTTGGCTTCCGAGAGTGCGGTTAATTGGAGGAGTTTTTGCTTCGACGTCTGTAAGCATTGGCTAGGCCAACAAGTTCAAATTGGTGGGCCTGGCGAAATCGTCTATTTATTCCTGTTGGTCGCCGCTGATTTGTACAAACATCCCAACGCTGCTATTTAAGGTAAGAAATTGCGAAAAAGCGCGGGTTAGGTTAGGTTAAGTTAGGTTAGGTCTGAACCAAAACACATTTTTCTGGTGTTTTTTGATGTGATTTGTTCAAATCTGAACTTCGTTTCTTTGGGAAATGAGCCGTTTTTGAGAAATTTTCAATTTTAAAATTTCTCAAAACCGGCTCATTTCCCAAAGAAACGAAGTTCAGATTTAAACAAATCACACCAAAAAAACACCAGAAAATGTGTTTTGGTTCAGAAAGGAGAAAAAGCACTAAGACGAATAATTACCCAATTTTATTTTATTTCTACTTTTATGAAGCTACGCAATACATTTCAATTTTGTAATAAAATACTACATTTCTACTATCAAATAATGCTTTGATTGCACACTAGGCAACAAAGATTTTGTTACAGAAGACCAAATAGGTGCTCCTAGCTAATTTCGGTATGCTGATTTCAAATCTATAATTAGATTTTTTCTATCACGTCTAGATTTTGTGTAAAATGCAAATCACTTTTAGTAAAATTTTCTACCACGTCCAGATTTTGGTTTTAATCGGCTTAATGCCAGCAATATGAAACTTGCTTTTCAAGGTTAAAGCAATTTTTTTTGCCAACTATATACAAATTCGAACAATTTTGATAAATAAAATTTATCCCGAGTTGGCAACACTGAGTCAAGAGCATAGTAACGGGCAACGGCCCAACGGTCAGTCGCTACGTGACAGTCAAGCAGAACGGTTGTTGAAGCTCTCTGCTGATGAGCAAGTGACAGGTTGTGGTGACTTGTGTGTTTTTATAGCATTTGTTTTGTACTACGGTGTGTATTTCTTTTTATTTTGCACATCGTAATAATTACTTTCTACGTTTTTTCAGATATTGTATGGTAATTCAAAATGGCATCAAATAGACGTGCTTGTGTAAATCACCCAGACAACTTCTGCTTTGTCTGTGGACAATATACACCTAAGCCGCAACGTAGAAACATAACAACAAAGATTAAACTTGCCTACAAGTGTTATTTTGACTGTAAGTTAGGAGACCAACAGAGGGACTGGGCACCACATATTTGCTGTGCACAGTGCAATGCAATGTTAATAGCTTGGATGAATGGTAAAAGAAAAGCTATGCCGTTCTCAGTCCCCATGGTTTGGCGTGAGCCGAAAAATCACTTCAATGATTGTTATTTTTGTTTGACAAAGATTGCTGGTTTCACAAAGAAAAACAAATCAAAGATCACGTACCCAAACTGCGAATCAGCAATGAAACCAGTACCACATGATGAAACAAATCCACCACCAGTTCCACCAGCAACGATAACAGACAGCAGTTCATCTGAAGATTCTACTAGTGATATAGAAACAGGGAAAGATGGCATATATGTTCCAGATACAAATATTTCCCCACATTTGTTAAGTCAAGCGGAGTTAAATGACTTAGTGCGCGATTTGGAATTACCAAAAGAAAAGGCAGAGTTGCTTGGTTCAAGACTTCAAGAATTTAATCTTCTCCAACCAAACACCAAAGTTTCCCATTTCCGCCATCGCCATTTGCAGTTTTCATCATTTTACTTACAGGAAGAAAACGTTTGTTTCTGCCACGATATCAGTCGTCTGATGCAAGGGATTGGCTGTCGCTATGATCCAAAAGAATGGAGACTGTTCATTGACTCTAGTAAAGCTAGCCTTAAAGCTGTATTACTGCACAACGGCAATGAAAAACCTTCAATACCTGTAGCACATGCCACTGGCCTTAATGAGACTTATGAATCGATGAAACTGCTGCTAAGACTCATCAAATATAAGGACCACACATGGAATATTTGTGGCGACCTTAAAGTTGTATCATTACTTCTTGGGTTACAGTTGGGCTACACAAAGCATATGTGCTTTTTGTGTCTATGGAACAGCAGAGATGACAAGAACCACTACAAAAAACATGATTGGCCATCTAGAACTGAACATGTTGTTGGTAAATACAATGTGAAACACCCAGCACTTATTGACCCTCAGAAAGTACATCTTCCACCACTTCACATTAAACTTGGCCTTATGAAAAATTTCGTGAAGGGTATGGATCATCAAGGTAGTGGTTTCCAATATTTAAAGGATAAATTCAAAGGAATATTGACAGATGCTAAGCTAGAAGCTGGAGTTTTCACTGGACCACAGATCCGCAGTGTCATCCACGACTCATCGTTTCCATCTAACCTAAATGAGAATGAACTAGGAGCATGGACATCTTTCGTTGAAGTTGTCAAAAATTTTCTTGGAAACCACAAAGCTGAAAACCACCGTAAATTCGTAGAAAACATGCTTAAATCTTATGAAATAATGGGATGCAGAATGTCTTTGAAAATTCATTTTTTACATTCTCATCTTGACTTCTTCCCGGCCAACCTTGGGGCTGTAAGTGACGAGCATGGTGAGCGCTTCCACCAACAGATCTCAGTTATGGAAAACAGATACCAAGGTAATTTCAACCCAAATATGATGGGAGATTATTGTTGGTTCCTGCAGAAGGAGAGCTCGTCATCCTACAAGCGACAAAGGAAGAGGACACACCAAAGTTTCACTTAAGAACAGGAATTTGCCTTTCAGTAGTAACAACAAAATACTAACGCGCTTTGGGTGGATGGTTGGGCGCAGGGGTGGTAACTCCGCCAGCGGAATTCCGCTGTCTCTCTTAAGCCAGAATAAAGGAGGAAAGACATCCCTGTTCACTAATTATTTAAGTATGCTTAACATAAAACGTGGCACGGAAAAGTAGCTTAGACGGCTTTCGTAATAGAAGCGGATGAGAAAAAAAAATGAAAAATAGGGGTTTTCGGTTACACAAAATCTGGACGTGATAGAGAAATTTTGATATCAGATCTGAAATCAGCATCAGCGCTTTAGCAGGAATCAGTAGTTCACGTGTCTGTAACAAAAAAAAGTTGATTTGTTGCCTAGTGAATTGTTTGCTTTTGAGTTTCATTAATAAAGAAAACTGACAACTTTTTCAATGTTAATTTGAGGTTATCCATTATTAATTAAAAACGGTTCAGTGTTGTTCTTTTAATTTACTTATTAAATAGCCTCTAATTTGAAGTTATTTTACATGATTAATAAAGTTTTCAGTGTCGTGAAAATGTACACCTCCCAAACTACTATACGTTCGTGATTATACTGGTATAAATTAATTTCTGTCAGTGTAAATAGTTTGTGCGTATATATATATATATATATATATATATATATATATATATATAAGCAAACAACCACAGGGAAAAGGAAACACAAAGTCCGAGCGCTTTCGTGATATATTCACATTATCAAGGAAAAACAGATAATGTGAATATATCACGAAAGCGCTCGGACTTTGTGTTTCCTTTTCCCTGTGGCTGTTTGCTTATTAATAAGGTCACGTGTTATTTTGTGATTTTAGTGCATATATATATATATATATATATATATATATATATATATATATATATATATATCATCATCATCATTGCATTCATAGTTTAAGTAGAGGTATGAAAAGCCAAATGTCTGTTTACTTTATAATAATACTACGCCGTTTTGATCATAGGAAGCTGTAGAAGTGGATAGTTTTGATTAATACTGATCAATCAGAATGGTTAGAGCTTAATATTGATTAATCAGAATGGTTCGTGATTAATATTGATCAATCAGAATGGCTTGTGATTAATACTGATCAGAATGGTTAGTGATTAATATTGATCAATCACAATGGTTTGTGATTAATACTGATTAATCACTTCACTAAAATAAATGCAAAAAAAACTTCACTTTTTTCTACGTGAAAGTCACAATATGATAATAAAAACCCACTCTAATAGACAGAGTTTATTTCCACAACAGTTTCGATGCCCACTGGCATCCTCTTCGGGTGGATACAAAAAAACGAATGTGTATCCACCCGAAGAGGATGCCAGTGGGCATCGAAACTGTTGTGGAAATAAACTCTGTCTATTAGAGTGGGTTTTATTATCATACTTCACTAAAAGTTCCCGTCTCGTAAATTGAAACAGTATAAGCGTCCATGTCGCAGTTCGACCATTGTTCATTCCTTTATAAACGCATAAATTTCAAACACATTTGATTGTAGGTTTGCTCTGAGTAGATTGGATTTAAGTTTATTTATAGGTTTACTCCGAATATTCTGCACTGAAATCTGATTCACTTTATTCAGAGTTTCATAAAGATAATCTTATTGTCTATCCATATGCGGGAAATTCATATATCTATTTCTGTCTGTGTATCTGTTTTACACCTGTACACACACCACACACACACACACACACACACACACACACACACACCATTTTCTATAAACCCATCTGTTTATTTTATATGGAAAAGGGCTGTCAGAATTAAGCACTTTGGTTGAAAAAAAAAAATTCCTCGAGAATTATTTATTTCTGGTGGTATTATAACATTTTGGGGGTCATAAGTACAAGAACTGAATCGTATAAAAAGAAAATCAAACAAAAGCTGAAATAAATTTATCGTGTCTCATAATTACAGCTTCTGTTATTAAATCAGTCAAAATCCTCCTTTAACAATTTTTAACAAACTATTATTATTATTATTATTATTCCTGCTGCTAGAATCAACAATTACTGCTGACCCCAGGTCTAAAGACATCTATTAAACAAGACCATAATATATATGTAAATATGAAGGAAGGTCTGTTTCTAAAATAAGTTCTCATTTATATTGGAACAGACTTACAGTACTTCATTAAATACTCAAAGCAAAAGCTTATTACTATAAACATAAATTGGGGAATACAAAGGCGATCTTAAACAATACTGGAACATCATTAATAAAGCGGTTAATAAAAACAACAACACTTCTACCCGAGAAATTCTTAATAAGTAATGAACCCATCATACACAAAACAAATTAAAAAAAACAATTTTTTAAAGACTTTCTACGAGGTTTGTTTTTCACCAAAGCAAGGGCAGCCAATCTCGCCTCTAATATTCGTAGGTCTAATATACCTAGGTCTCTCGCTCCCCCGACTCTCTTTCTTTCTATCCCCTCCTACAACATACGATTTAAAACAGCCATAAAAACAATTGAAAAATAAAAGTTGTACACTGAGAGTGCGCGAACTTAACTGCGCCTAGCTTTCAAAGCTCATAAACCTAGCTATTCAAAATGGCGTCTTTCCAGACTGCCTAAAAAAAATGGGCACAAGATATCGAGAAATAAGAACTTTTCCCTTAAACTATACAGACCCCATTTCCGTCCGGATCATATGTAGAATTCGGACCCCAGGTAACCCTAATGGAGAATACAGACCCCAACTTTCCCCTAATGTAGAATCCAGACCCCAACTTTCCCCTAATGTAGAATCCAGACCCCAACTTTCCCCTAATGTATAGATTATAGAAGCCAGACCCCAAACGAATCGTATAAGGACATCAATAAACAATTTAAGGTTCATAGAAAATTTTATTATTATTATCACAAATAAAAACCATTAAAATCACACAATTGTAAAATCTTATATCAAATGTAGAATTCGGACCCCAGCCTTCTTTAGTTAGCTTTATAAGGCTAACTAACGAAAATATCACAACCTAACCTAACCAATCGTTAGGTTAACTGTACGCCCTTGACGATTGGTTAGGTTAGGTCATGATATTTTCGTTAGTTAGCCTTATAAAGCTAACTAAAGAAGGCTGGGGTCCGAATTCTACATTTGATCCAATCTTATTAAGTGAAAGTTTAATTAAAAGGATATTGTGAAAAAATGGTATCACAAAATTGGAAAAACGTATTGTTTATGTATCTTTCATGCCACATAAATTCGTCTAAGTATGAATTTAAGTGTGATCTCCTACATCCTACAATGGTTCGGCTAAAACTGACTCGAATAGTTAAAGCGTAGCTTAAACATGGCCTCGGATGTTAAGGCAAATGTAGAAACTCAAATAGTTAAAGAGTAGCTTAAACAAGCCAAATGGAGAATACAGACCCCAACCTTCGCTAATGTAGAATTCGGACCCCAACCTTGGTAGGGGTCCGAATTCTACATATGATCCTTCCGTCCTTCTAACCGTCAATAAACTATACAAAAGAGTCGCATATAATCAAATACTAAAATTAATTTTAAAACACAAAAAAAAAATACCCAAACGATAACTTACATAAAGCAAAACAAAAATATTAAAGCCAAGAGACTCGCTTAACAAGATATTTAATAGCTCATATTTAAAAACTAAGTCTCTCGTATCCGAACAAAGAAGAACGCTTAATCTAAGCTTGAATTATCATATGTATATTAAACTTATAACTTTGCTTTGTTTCAATATCTTTAAAATTAATGCAAATAACTTCATTATTTTGTATTATTTTATAACATCCTTCAAATAACTCTATTACGTCAGTAAAATATAAAATTTCTTTGTAAATAGCGGTGTTATGCTATGTCTATATATGAAGGCATTACTGTCCAATTTATCTCCATGTATATTGGATCATTTATGTATATATGTATGCGGGTGTATGTTTCTACAGTATATATATATATATATATATATATATATATAATAAAACATGTTTATGTCACATATATGTGTATGAATATATAATTTTGTTGCATCTGATGTATGTATCATTATATATCAATAGAATAATAAATATATATTATTATTATTATTATTATTATTATTATTATTATTATTATAATGAAGCAGGATGCTGGGAAGGAGTCGAACCCCGGGTCGATCCTAAGCAGTTGTTCGAAACAAAAAATATAAACAAAAGTAAGTGACCAGATCAGTTAAATTTTTCAATGTACATTCAGTAAATTTTATATCAAAGAGCATCTTTCGTTTATTCTGATTTTAGTTTCTGAATTTCGGTCTGAGGCTGAGGGTTGTCACTTTCAAAGAGTAATGGTAACCACGAAAAGCTTTCCAATTGATGCCATCTCCGTACGAGGAGTGGTTTCCTTCATGCTGATATCCATTCAAGTCGGCCATGTGGCACGTATTATACCACCATGCACCGCGAAATGTATTCGAGCAATTTTCACTCCCACGGGCGTCATTGTCTTGATCTTTCGTTGTAAATTTTTGACCATTTGAATAGCTCAATGAATCACCAGCACTGCCCGAATAGTCTCCCAAATCAAGACGGTATTTCTCAGCGGCGTTTCCGATGTAGAAGTATTCGTACTTTGTCCAACGCTTTTTCCCTTCGAAGTCCTCAAGGTCCACCCTAAGCTCCATTAGGGTGTTACTGACGAGGGCACGAATGTTCTCAAGGCCAAGCCAAAATTCCCCCTTTAGGTTTCCAAAACCCATTTGGTACTCTACTCATTTTCTGAAGAAGTTTTCTCTTTGTGGAAGAGCTTCTCGATGTTGAATTACCGTCCATCCGCCTCCGTCATTAGTTTGGTCGCAGAAAACGGAAACAGGGCGATTTTCGCAAAAGCTGAAAGGGTACACTGTTCGAACCCCAGACTCATTGTCACCGATGTTTAAAAGGTCCGAACAATACTTAACGATTCACCGTTTCTCATTTCAGCTACGTGATTTCTGGTGATGGAAACCCGGAAGTGTATATACCTATTAGGGGCAGCGGTTGATGAGGTGAAAGGATGCAAGCTTCCTTCCTACAGGCAAGCATTCGGTTACTTCCTTTACCTTCACCATGAAAAGAAAATGACAATACGTGACGCGTTGAGGAAGTCACTTCGAGCAGTGATGTCCTTCTGGGAGAAAGCTCACATTCCAACCAGACTCGAGACACACTGCGTCAGCAAACTGGATAAAGTCTTCGAGGAGTGGAAAGGACTCAAAAAGCACGCCTCAAGGACGAGCGATTCACACAAGACGAAAGAAAAAGAATTCATTGAACGCCTCGATCGTCTCTTTGACATCGCCCACGCTGATTGTGAGAAATTGGTCAAGTACCCAGAGGATTGGGAGTTCCTTCAGCAGCAGCGCCAGAAAGGACGTCCAGGTTCAATGGCAGGTTTGGACATGACCCATCAGCGCCAAGTCAAAGATTGTACTCGACGTCGGGAGGAAGAGGAGAAACGAAGAAAGCGATCAGCAGCTGAAATGGAGGCAGTATCCAACGAAGCGGTTTTGGAGTCCTCATCCTCCAGCTCAGATGATAGCGAAGAAAAAGGAGCATGTGGTGGTTCGTTAGCGTCTAAACAAAGAGCAACGAAGAACATCATGACATCGGAATTGGCGGCAGCGCTTGATCGCACGCAACTCTCGTCAAGAAAGGCCACATATCTGCTGTTTGAGGCAGCTTCCAGCTTAGGGCATGATGCTAGCGACTACAACATCAATCGTGGATCCATTCATCGTCAGCGTGAAAAATTCCGTACCCTTAAGGCTCGGCAACTGAAGAGCGAGTTCCAAGGCAATAGTCCGTTGACTGTTCACTGGGACGGAAAACTCATGCAAGATCTGACGTCACGAGAATATGTTGACCGCTTACCTATTCTTGTATCTGGCTCCGGGACAGAGCAGCTCCTCGGGGTGCCAAAACTTCTGTCAGGAACCGCGCTGGCACAAACAAATGCCATCATAGATTGCCTGAATGAATGGGGAGTGACCGATCATGTCAAATCTATGTGTTTCGACACAACCGCGACAAACACAGGCCACCGTGGAGGAACTTGTGTTCTTCTGGAAGAAAAAGTTGGACGTGACCTGTTACACTGCGCGTGCAGACACCATGTACTGGAGTTGGTGCTACAGGCGGCATTCGCAGCATCGCTAGATTCAGTATCTACCGGTCCAGAAATTCTGCTTTTCAAGCGCTTCCATGATTATTGGACCCGCATTGACCAGCAACAGTTCCAAACTGCGGACACAGATGCGTTCACCAAAGCAGCTATTTTTAAGCATAGAACGGAGCTCATTGAGTTTGCAAAATCACAAGCACTTCAAGTTCGTGATGACTATCAGGAATTCCTCGATCTTTCCGTCATCTTTCTTGGAGGAGTTCCATACAAGGGACTAAACTTCCGCGCCCCTGGTGCTATGCACCGGGCGAGATGGATGGCTAAGGGGCTCTATGCCATCAAGATCTGGCTCTTCCGAAGACAGTTTAAACTGACGAACACTGAGGAACGCGGAATTCGAGATATCTGCCTCTTTTCTGTTCTAGTTTACATGAAAGCGTGGGCAACAGCTCATCTGTCCATCGAAGCTCCGCTGAATGATTGGGAATTGATGAGGACGCTCCTTCGATACCCGCACAAGAAGATCTCTGATGGTACCACCAAGAAGCTGTCTGCGCACCTGTGGTACCATTCGGAGGAGGCAGTGGGCCTGGCGTTCTTTGATGAGAGGATATCGATGGAAGTGAAGTGCAGCATGGTTGCAGCGTTAGATCAAGAAGCCCCTCACATGCCGCCAAAACGACCTTTGGTTCTTGATACTATGTTCCTCAGTGACAGCAAAGGACTGGAGCAACTGATCACAAAGAACACCCGAGGATTCTTCTCAAAACTTCAGTTGCCAGATTGCTTTCTGCTCCACCATCCCAGTTCATGGACGTCAAACTCTGAATACGTGCAAGCTCGGGATGTGGTCTCCAAACTTGCAGTGGTGAACGACAGAGCAGAACGGGCCGTGGCTCTGGTGAAGGAGCTGAACGGAAAGTTGACAGTGAAAGAAGAACAGCTCCAGTTCCTCGTTCAAGTTGTCACTGACCACAGAAAGCAACACCAGCTCCGAACAAATCAGCATTAGTGAGGACGCGAAAGAACTAATCACTGATCAGCGTATGAGCACCAATTATTCTGCTACTGTATATGTATTTTATTTCTCAAAGTTTTGCTTTTGTTGCTTCTCCATTTTGTACCATTATTCGCCAAATTATGTCTTCTATTTTGATTATATAATAAACTGTTTGTATTCTTTGCGTTTTTAAGTGTCTTACTTTCGTTATTTCACCAAATTGCCTTGTTTTTTATTATCTGGTTCGGCCCAAGCTGTGAACACTGAACAGCTTGTTGACGTCAACAAATGGGTCTTGTTTTCAGTGACGAGGGCGACCTTTAAATGATGACCAATCAGGACCAAATTTCTCTTCCGTATGTTTTACACCAAATGGAACAATTTTAGGGGGTGTCATAGGAAAATATCCATCGTTTAATTTTCCCCCTATTACCTAGTGACACCCCATATATATATATATATATATATATATATATATATATATATATATATATATATATATATATATATATATATATACCACGTTAACCTCGTCGAGTTTTGTCGGATAGAAAATAATGAAATTTAATGTTGTCTGAATTAGTGATGGATCGAATAACCGCAACCGCAACCGCAACCGCACTACAACCGCACAAAAATTCACAACCGCAACCGTAACCGCAACCGCCGTTCCATAAGTGCGGTTGCGGTTGTAACTTTCCAATGGGTGGAGGCTGGGAAAAGTGGTTGGTGGGATGAACAGTGCGATGGGTCCTCGTCCCTCATCCTGGTAACACACTTAGTGCAAAATATGGTTTTAATTAATTTGACCTATTCTTTCATAATAGCTATATAAGTTTAGAATATACTTCATTAAATAGTATTTATTTAGTAAATACCTTATGTTGAACACAAGTTTTGCAACACACAAATAGCGGTAGCGGTGTATTGCAAAACTTGTGTTCAACATAAGGTATTTACTAAATAAATACTATTTAGTATATATTATGTACCAAGTGTGGCTAAATCGCACTATAGTGGCTAAATCCAGTTAATAATTACGCATTTTTCCTAGTATATGATAACCGCAACCGCAACCGCGGTTGGAAAAAATTCGACAACCGCAAACACAACGCAACCGCGGTTGTGAAAAACCGACCACTCGATCCATCACTAGTCTGAATACAATTACATCCGTAATAAACGCAGTATCAAACCATTCTTGGCCCCACCCTTCGTTTAATTTTAGTTTTGACTTTGTTAATCATGGAAAACTCAATTACTATTTCCATATTTAAACAAATTTAAACATATTCTCATTTCCACAAGTATAGGGTGGGGCACGGGAACCAAGTGTTTTTGGAATAATCAGGAAAATGATATTTATTTTTGTAAAGAAAATATATTGGTAGAACAACATTCGTAAGAACATAGCATTTCATGTCATAATAATCATGTACCGAAAATTATATCTGGCATATGATGTCCTTGGCCGTCGACGCATTGTTGAAGGCGTTTACGAAAATTGGCCTCCACTCTTCCCAGCAGGTCTCTGTTGATTTGGATGATTTGTTGACGGATCGCTTCCTTCAATGCATCTAATGTACGGGGCTTGTCCTCGTAGACACGTGACTTGAGGTACCCCCATAGAAAGAAGTCACATGTGGACAAGTCAGGGGACCGAGGGGGCCATGCAATGTCACCAAATCTCGAAATGAGATGGTTGGGAAACAGGGGGCGAAGAACAGCCATTGACGCTCTGGCGGTGTGTGGCGTGGCCCCATCTTGCTGAAACCACAAATGTCGACGAGCAATACGCCTTCTTCGTAACTCAGGGATGAAAAAGGTGTTCACCATCTCAATGTAACGCCCAGATGTTATGGTAACGGTAACCCCATTTTGTTCGAAGAAATAGGGACCGATGACGCCAAACTTTCCCACCGCGCACCAAACTGTAACCTCAGGGCTATGCAGCGGTTTTTCATGGAGTTGTCGCGGATTTTCAGCAGCCCATTAAGGTGGAAATGGGCTTCATCACTCATTACCACCATCATGTTTTCATTCTGCACATAAAGTGCAAGCATTTCCTGTGCAAAATTCAGTCGTTGGGGGCAATCGTTTACATTCAATTCCTGCACCATCGCTAACTTGTATGGGTGAAAATGTAATTCTTCATGCAAAATCCGTCTAACAGTACGATTGCTGATTCCGAGTGCAGCTGAATGTCTCCGAGCAGAGCGGCCTGGGCTTTGCAACATCGCTTGTCTGACCCTTTCAACGTTCTCTGGAGTACGCACAGTGCGTTGCGGCCCCTTCGGTTTTGTTTTCATTATTGAGCCTCCTGTTCGAAGACTGTTAACCCAACGTAAGATTGTGTCACGAGCGGGAACAGAGTCATTTCGATGAATGTTGAATCTGCGGCGAAACGCACGCTGAACTGCTGTCACTGACTCGCCACTCCTAACAAAATGATCATACGCGAACATGCGGTGTTCTAACGTCCACTGCTCCATGATGGCACCTGAAAGATAAAGGTGAGTGTTAGTTAAAGTTAAATGCTATGAACCCAGGAATGGAATGCTACCTACCGCACGCCCCTCCCATTCCTAATGGCCGATTACTAGCTATTCAAAAAACACTTGATTCCCGTGCCCCACCCTGTATTTTGTAGGATCGCGCTACAAAATACTATCGTAGTATGAAACTAATATTAGACATTACCAAACCAGTTAATAAAAATGAAGTACAAAATTGTATTTTATCATGTCGTGGGACAATTCAAATACAAATGAAAAAAATCCAGTACTATTAACCAATTTAGTTTGCTAGGCCATAGTACAAAAATTAAAACGAAGTTAAGCCAAGTACCTACTGTAGTTACCTAAGCTAAGGCACAGTTGTCAGCCTCTTAATAATACCATAGTGGAATGCAATCACTGGCCTCACATGGGGACGTAGTATAGGCGCGTGCGTATACAAAATTTTTCCCGAAACTACAATGTCCTAAAGGATCGTGGGTATCTTTTTTTCACCCAGGGGACCCACAGGAAGTTAAAACATTTAGTGATTTTTTGTACATAAATTTTGTGAAAAGTAAAATATGTTTTTACAATTGTTATCTAATAATTTGAATGGTGTCTTCTCAGGAAATAAGTGTCTCAACTGCTTCTTCAGACAAATTTCGTCCTATAGATTTCCCCTCGAATCTGCAAGAGGAACGGTGAAGGCCGATCAGGAAGAATTTGCGTCGGCTTCCTTCACAAAATCGAATGGAAAACAGAGATGATGGGTGATGGAAGTACGCACTTTTCCCCTTCGAATTTAAGGGGTTCCTAAGGGAAAGATATCATCCAGCACATTGAAGGGGAAACTTAAAGTGAATGACGCGGACATCAGCGTTCGTCTCGTGGAAGGCGAAGAGGAAGATGAACAAGTGCGAAAGGCGGAAGGTGCGAGGACGAAAATGGTAACTCAGTTCAGCAGGAAGAGGAAGGCCGGAGATAGAGGAAGGGGTGGGTATAGCAAGAGAAGGAATTACTGAAGCATCCTCTTAGCTAAATTTTTTCCTTTGAACACAAGCTTCTTTTTTTTTTTTGGGGTACATTAGGAAAAGTGACATTTTTGTCTTTGAAGAACAGAATGTCATTAAGTTAAAAATTTATTTTCAGTGTGAAAAAAAGAAATTATTACTACTAAAAAGTTTTAGTTTACCTGTATAATAGTAGTAATAATAATAATAATACCCTAATTAATAGTTCTTAGTCATGATTTATGTATTATTAATTAATAATAACTTTTAATTTTAATTAAGAGCTGAGTAAAACCTAAAGCTTAAGGGCCAAATTAAATAAAATAAATAGTGCAGCTTCACAATTACTTATGTCATTGTAAATTGTAAAAGACCTGTATTTATTTAATTAATTAATAAAGGTTATTCAGTTCAATTAAAAAATAATTTATTAAACTGTATTTTACATTGTGTATTTTAAATTTTCAGGTTGGGAACTGTAACCTCAAATCAATCAACCTGAAATAACCCGAAACGGAATTTAAAAATAAGAAATGCATCGGATAATATTAACTTAAAAGTGCCTTAAGTCGAAATAGAGGTCAATAATGGTGATTTAAGTGCGATTTTAAAATAATTTAAATGTGACAATAAAATATAAATAAATTTTGAAAAATAACGAAATAATATTTTTTAAAGTAATCTCGTTTAGAGGCCATTGTTGGGATTTCGGTAATGAACTAAAAAGGAAGGGAAAATTATCTAAAATGTGGGTACTCCCACAGAATGACCGATGTTTGAAGATAAACTTGCGAAGGACAAACAGACTAAAATGTATAAAAGTGAGAGCAGATTTCAAACAAATTTATTACAAATTATTCACTGAAAACGGTTGAACAAAAAACCGCTTCAATAATGACAAATTTAGTAATCTTGATTTTCACCCTGACAATTATCTTGGTGAACAATTTTACTCGTGGAGACATAAAGGAATCTTTGATGACATTTCAAATCTCCTCGATGAGATTGGATTCTCTCCAACGTGCGTGTCTCAAACTCTGGCGCTCTGTGAGAATTCCAAAAGTGAATCCTTGTTGCTACGTTTGAAAACTCCGTCGCAGTTAATGCAAAATTCGACCAACAACTTAAATGAAGTTGATAAACGTCCTCGTAACTGTGCGGATCATTTTAACCTCGGTGACGAAGAGTCCGGGGTTCGAACAGTGTACCCTTTCAGTTGTTGCGAAAACAAAGCTATTTCCGTATTTTGTGATCAGACAACTGACGGAGGTGGATGGACCGTGATTCAACGTCGCGACGCTCTTCCACAGAGAGAAAACTTCATGAGGAATTGGGTTGAGTACCAACTTGGTTTCGGCATCCTGACGGGAGAATTTTGGCTCGGCCTCAACACTATTCACGCTCTCGTTAGTGATGATTTGATGGAACTGAGGGTGGATCTTGAGGACTTCGAGGGGGAAAAGCGTTGGGCAAAGTACGAATACTTTTACATCGGAGACGCCACTAAAAAATATCGCTTAGATTTAGGAGAATATAGTGGAAACGCCGGGAACTCTTTCGTTTATCATAACGGTCAAATGTTTTCAACGAAAGATCAAGACAATGATGTATGGTCAGGTAATTGTGCAGTGATTTTCCGCGGTGGATGGTGGTATGAATCATGCCGTGACTGCAACTTAAATAGTTATCAGTATGAAGGAAATCACACTTCGCGCGGTGATGGCATCAATTGGAACGGATTTCGTGGAGATAAGTACTCCTTGAAGAAAACGTTTCTGAGCCTCAGACCGAAATTTCAAAACTCAAATTAGGATAAATTATAGATGGCATTTAAAGCATTTCTTCTTTGTATTTTGTGAAAAGAGTCAAATAAAGAATTTTATTGATTTGCACTTTTAATAATAATAATAATAATAATAATAATAATAATAATAATAATAATTTCGTAGGACATATTACTCGTTAAAGAAAACTTGTTTGAGGTTTAGGACCGAAATTCCCCAATAAAATTAAAACGTATTTAGAAATACTGTGAAATATGACTGGTCTTTACGAACTATTTTCCGATAATTTAAGTGCATTTTTGAAGTTGTATTGTTGTTGTTTTTGAAGGTGCAATAATACGCACTCTCTCAATGTTTTCCATTAAAAATTTAAAGAAATGTTTTAAATCACATAAAACTTTACTGACAACGCATTATTTGCAATTTTGAAACTCTGAAATTTGAAATATATATATATATATATATATATATATATATACTACTACTAATAATAATAATACTTAACATTGTTTATGAGCTTCACTTCGCATGTTTTAGGGAAAAGTGGCTTGTGTTTATATTATAATTGTTTCAGTGTAATATTTTAATGTAAAAATTGTCATAAACACCAATAATAAATTTCTTGTGAAACTTAATATTTTTAATTCTTTCTCCAGAGTTGTATTAAAAATAAAATAAGAAAAAACCTGACAGAGTCTTATTATATTTTCTAATATTTTTTTGTACAACTTAGATATTTGATATGACATTATTAATCAGGGATGGGAAATTGATAAATTTTTAAGTCCATTTTTCGATTTCAGTTTAAGTTTGCAAAAATATCGATTTCAGTTTCGATTTAAGTTTTTAATTTTTTTTCGATTTGAGTTTATTTTTCGATTCAAGTCTTATATTTTTCGGTTCGATTCAATTTAAATTTCGATTCCAGTTTTTTTTTTTAAGATTTCTTTTAGAATTTCTTTGTACTATTTATATTATTTTTTGGGGGGTGTACCCTATTGACAAATTCAGATTTAATTTTATATTTGTATTTGCATTCGATTTCTGTTTTTCAAAGAGAGAATTTGCTTTAGTAACTATCTTTACTTTTGTATGATTAACCACGTAAGCATCTATAGCCAACTGAATCAGCACGAAACACTAATCTTTTTTTAATTTATTCGCTTCATTTCTTTCACATAAAGTTTTATTTAACAAAAACTTTCAATTCGAAATGTTTTATTAATTCTTACACTTTTTAAATTTTAAAGTACACGACATGTATAAAATATATAAATAATAAATAATAGATCAGAGTAAGATTCCAAAGGATTAACATTTGGGTTGAAGTTTGGTCATTCCCACGGATTATCTCATTCACTTACGTAGATATAAATAGTAGAGCTATTATCGAACTGAAAAATTTAATGGTCAGAAAAAACTGAAGGCGTCCTTACCGAGTGATTAAACTTAGGTGAACGAAAGGAGCACAGTCATTATTGAAAAGTATTTTGATATGGGATAAATCTCAGACAATCCAACTGTCCAAGCTATTCTTCAGTCCTGCTTTACGTCTATAGAAGATAGATACTATACCTTTGTTTTATGGGATCTGTCTCCTATCATTAAACATTATCATTGTCATATATATATATATATATATATGTTGGTATTTTTGTTTCTATTTTTTGCTTTTTTTGTCTTATTTGTGAGTAATTTTTCTTATTACTCTTTTCAGTTCGTGTCTTAGTTTTAGTTCTGTTTTAGTCCTAATTTTTAGTTTTTTTAAATTTAGTATTGTTTAATTTATCTTATCGTTTATTACCTTCAACAATATTGTACTATTTTAGGGCATTTATATCGTGCCAATAAAGCTTATCATTATCGTAAAATACTTACATTAAATGGTTTAATATTAATGTTAAATTATCATTAAATTTACCTTTAAAATATTTGGGTTAAAATCGCTATAAAACCGCTATCCCACGTAGGGAGACCAAGAGAAGAACGTTTATCTTATTTTAGCAGTTCAAGCCATGTTGCCTCTTTCAGTAGAGACATTTAACGAATGAACCAACCAACCACTGTTTGTACATACTGAGGGAATCCTAACCTAATACGGCCTTCGAGCCTACAGCTATGGTGGAAAGTTTTGCATCACCTTGGAATTATTTGGATTAAGACAAATATTAACAAAAATTATCCATAAACATCAATGAAGTATGTTGAATACTGATTCGTATATTCGATTTAGTATGTCACACTTTTTCATTTTCGGCAGTTTTTCGATAAGTAAATTATTCTAAAAAGTGACATCAAACTCAA
>JAJOZX010009299.1:0-27500 GCA_023014485.1 Bathynomus jamesi
TATATATATATATATATATATAGAGGGTGATTTTTTTATTCGGAACAATGAAATTATGAAAGCTATTTTAAGGGTTTCTCGAATAGAAAAATCACCTTATATATATATATATATACACACACACCTTTGGTTTGCTTCCGCCCGAATTGTTCATTCTGACAAAGATCAAGCTTTTCACTTCATCTTAGACCTACAGTTTAACGTAGAATCCGAACCACGCCCCACCAGCAGCCCAGCGTCTTAACCACTACGCTACTCAGGGTACCCATTTATCTACCAACCAATTTCTTCATTGTATGGAAGGATGAACAGCTGGGTCTTGGTTTTTTTAATATTTTGAAATTGTAATAAAGATTTAAGCGTAAGACCATCTTCTAAATTCAAAATTTTAATAACTTGTAATCAGATACTTTGACAAATGGTTCACGCGTGATACAAAAGTTTTTCAGTTTGGCTCGAAATGTCCAAATCGCTTAATTTAGATTTTAAAAGCTTAAATGAAAGACTTTAGTGTCGGAAGAGTAGTTAAAAAAATAAGAGAATTTTTAACGGGCTTAATTAGATAGACTATTATACGATATGGAAGAAGGAAAAAGGATTTGCGGAGAAAATTGCATTGTGCAGTTCAAAGATTATCAGTTGCTCCGTAGAACTTGTCAGCGTAATTCAAAGAGGAATAAAAATTTAGGAAAGTTTACTACGAAGAGAACAACGGTGTTTTCAGTGATAATGATGATACGAGAAGCGATTTGAAGTGCTGCAAAGATTGAATTGTGCGCGTGAAACTGAGAGAGGGACGCGTTACTTTCGCTAAATGCGCATCCATCCAACTCTTCTACTACTGTTCTTACGGAGGATATTTTCCGTTTAATTTCTCATAAACCGAAAGAATATTACGTTACGCGTCATTCCCCATTGGAAGAGACAGAGTGAATGCGGGTGCCTTCCTGACATCTATATAGCGGAGGATATGGCACGAACCTCGTTGAAAGCGTTTCGGAGAAACATCATTGGCAAATGTGAACGTAAAGACCTCGTTCCAAATCTGATGGAGCTCCAGACAAAATGTAAACAAATTTAATTAGTAAATTCTTTAACAAGTTATGATACAAATATTCGTTGCTTCACGAAGCTCGCGCAAAAGTTATTTATATTAGACCGTTTTCCTACTTTATCTACATTTCACCTCAAGTGTACGTTGTGTATCATATGGCAAAGTTTATTTGTGTTTCAAGGCTACTTACTCTTGCAAAGCATATATATATATATATATATATATATATATATATATATATATGTATAGAAACGACGTAAGTATAGAGGAGCGTTTCTGCACACGAGGAAGAGAAATAACGAACAATGAAAATGAGGTGAACCGCCCGGGAATCGAACCCAGGATCTTCCGATTGCCGGTCAGATGCGCTATCCTTACACCACGGCTTCGATCAGTCATAAGTCGAAATTCTCCTACATAGGGCAGAAACCAATGCCCTGAGAGGGCATTGTTTCTGCCCTATGTAGGAGAATTTCGATTTATGACTGATCGAGGCCCGTGGTGTAATGGATAGCGCATCTGACCGGCAATCGGAAGATCCTGGTTCGATTCCCGGGCGGTTCACCTCATTTTTCATTTGTTCGTTATTTCTCTTCCTCGTGTGCAGAACGCTCCTCTATACTTACGTCGTTTCTATACATTAATATACTGCGTGGTCATTGCAGTTATATATATATATATATATATATCTTATATATATATATATATATATATATATACAGCGACTCGGTGGTGTAGTGGGTAACATCGCTAACTACGAATCCATTGACCACGGGATCGAGACCCGGTGACGGCAGGCGGCGCCCACCAAAACCCAGATGTTCATCTTCCGCACAATAAAAATTGGTTGGTAGATAAATGTGTACCCTGGGTAGCCTAGTGGTTAAAACACTGGGCTGCTGATCGGGAGGTCATAAATCAAGTCCGGGTGAGGACTTTGTAATTTCTGACCACCCGTGGTAGGGCGTGGTTGGAATTCCACGTTAAACTGTAGGTCTAAAGTGGAGTGACAAGCTTGACCCTCGTCAAATGAACAATTTGGGCGGAAGCAAACAAGGTGTGTGTGTGTGTGTTCTTTCTGTTGTGAGTAAATGTTTTTTACTTGTTTCTGAAGTGGGAAAGTTAGGGAACCATTGACATATAACCAGGGCCGCCGAGAGCTGTCCCGGGCCCCGGGAAGAATTGGTATATGGGCCCCCCCCTATTTGCTCAGTAGCCTTTTTATTATGAATGTTTTTTGTGTACATAACAAGCAAACTGATTATATGTCCAAGTCACTATTCAAAACATACACTATGAATAAACAACTCGGAGGAAAATGACCATTTATTTTTCGAATCAATTATATTAATTCTATTACCATACAATTTACAAATGCAGTACCAGTCCATGCAGGCAAGACAATTGTTTACTGCAAGATTTTCATAATTAGAAGCGTACTTTCTTTGCCTTCTCTCTAGCAAAGTGGAATGATTCTGATGAAATTTAAAGTACGGGCTAACTGGCTTTCAATTATAATGGTTCCCAGATCTGTTCAGTCGATCTTGAGCATTGGTGGACCGCAGATAATATTTTATCCGTTTTCAGTTTGACTATGATAATCTCTCTAAATGTATGTTCATTAATTATATTTCCTCTCTGTTATTTAATCAATTGCTTTATTAATATTTTTAGATTTTATCCCCCTTTTTCCGGGCCCCCTAGAGGTCCGGGCCCCGGGATTTATCCGCATCCCCCCTCTCTCGGCGGGCCTGCATATAACAGGGGACTACGCGCAATAAGTGAGCCCAATAAAAGTGAACGGGTCTACTTACGAAACGAGTATGAAGACAAAGGAATTTTCTTAACTGTTCTTAGGCAGAGACTGGGAAAATTAGCGAAACTACTAAGGAAACGCGGAAGTTTTGCGTATGACGGAGTGCTTGATAATAATAATTCCGATAAAGATAACAGAAATGGCAACGTACGCGAGTAGAGAAGATGATTAGTGGTGCTGTGACGGATGAAAAACGTTTTAAATGAGTCAATAGAAATACGGTAAATAGCGACCTTATAAAATGAGATTATTCATTTGGTTGATTTTGTAGAAGAATTATACGAGCATTTATACCTTCATACCTTTATACCTTTATATAACCCTTTATGTAACCATTTATAGGGAAAATTTTAGAAGAAAATATAGAAAGCGCGTATGGTCGTATAAATATAATGAACTATAAAGAGTAAAACAAACCGCGGTCATTAGTTTGAAAAGTTACGTACAGATAACGCGAGTAAGCGTAAGATTTTCAACTATTATTATTATCCTCCCATCCATTTGTACTCGTACACTCGAACCAAAATTCAATATTTTGCCATTATAACATTTGCCTCTTTATAGATTTCCTGAAATAATAATGATTGGCTTCGGGTTCTTTTTTATTTTACAACTTTTCAATGAAATCATCGCTTTACATATTCACTTTCAACAAAACTTATTCCGATTTACTTTTAGACTCTTTCATAATCATAATATAATAATAATAATAATAAAAATAATAATAATAATAATAACAATAGCAATTATTTGAAGTTATTTAACCTCGTTCGTAACACACACACACACACACAGACACGGGTCATGTGACGGAGAGAACCTACAACTTTACGCAGAGTCCGAACCACCACGGGTGGCTACATCATCCAAACGCGGAGGATGACCACCCATCCAACTACTGAGCAGACCCAACGTCACTTAACTTTGCTGATCTAATGGGAAGAGATGTTGCGACGTTACCAGAACGTAGCCCTACAGAGTGTTTGTTTCGCGTAACATTAAACGATCATAGTTTCAAGACAGACTAGACTTCTCTTATTTTTATTTTCTCTTCAAGCGAGTAAATACACACTTAGAAGAGAGAGAGAGAGAGAGAGAGAGAGAGAGAGAGAGAGAGAGAGAGAGAGAGAGCTATAAAAACATTTATTCCTAAAAGGGTAAGATTGTACATTGCTTATGAGTACCGAATCAACAGCAGCGCAACACTTTCGTAACTTTGTACCATTAGTTTACCAAAGTCGGGATATCACTGGGACGTAAGATAGGTGGGGCCCAGTGTAATTCGAGTTTTATAACAGACTGTAGATCAAGTGTGAAATTAACGGTAAAACTACTCTTCCGCTTTTATGTCGACAGTTTTTAGTTTTATGTAATTATACGTGTCTATAATTTGGGAAATAATACAAAAAGATATTTTAGCGCGTGCAGCTGCAGAAATAAATTCACCGAAAAAAATAAAAACAAAATTAGTAATTAGTACGTTCATGTTTGTCTTAGGATATTTCATTAGTTTCCGCCGCCAAAAGTATACTACTACTATTACTACTACTACTACTACTACTACCACCACTACCACTACTATCTATACGTAACTAATAATAATAATAATAAGCGACTAATTACTATTTCTTTGGGTGAATTTATTTCCGCAATTGTAGTTTGTTGTTATTTGCTCGTTCGTGGACGTTACATACTCTTCGTTAAATACAGCGTGTTTTCCCTCGTACATCACTCTACTCCCGTGGGACCCTATCAACACCATTAAATCCTGTTACACATTTACTTTTCCTTAATTGGGATTAGGCACATCCCATTCGGTCCCTGGCGATTCTCAAAGATTACGGATAGGATTAACGGTGATTAGCGTAGCTTTACCTCGTGTAGTCGGGCGCGATTAGATTTTTGATTCGACGAGTGTGGAACTTCCAATACAGAAGTCTTCATTCGTAAGCCAATTTTTAATCCCAGATTTCAAGATACTCTCTACAATCTACATTATTTAACTATATTTTATTTTATAATTGTATTACTTATTATCTTCAAAATATGTATCATCCTCTGCGTAATTCTTAATTCTTTAACTTAATTTATTATAAATGTATAATTGAATTTATATATATATATGTAAATGTAAAAAATGTTAAAAAAGACGAACTTTTATTGATTAAAAATGGTTGACACAATACTTTATTTTTGGAGTATAAAAGTCATTAAATTCGACTGATGAAGTCAGTGATGAATGAGTGAATTTCTACGTCTGAAATTGACTGGTACTTTTGTGTTCAATTGATGAGTAATACATTGATTAGCTCGTGGGGTGATGTTTACGCGGAACAAGGGCCGACTCATAGTGGACACAATTCATTAATTATCGTCCTTACGTCCTCTAGCACGAAGAGCTATATTAAATTTAGGCCGAAGGTACTGTCCAAGTACTAAATGGCACTGATAATGATGGCTTGTGTTTGAGCTGGGAAATGCCACTGAGAATGCGAGAGTCTTTTGCACTTCACTAAAAGACATCATGTATAACGTTATGCTCGATCAATATAGCCTACAGTGTGTGTGTATATATATATTATATATATATATATATATATATATATATATATATTAATAGACAGATTTAGACTAATATTTGTATATATGTAGAACAAGGCACAATTAAATGTTATGATTCGGATTAATATAAAAACAGTTTGGGTGTATGCTTAGGCAGGCTCTATTGGATCGACGAGATATCGATGGTACAGATAGGTCTGCTATAGACCTTCGACCATGCTCGAAAATTAACCCTGGGAAAATGGTTACGTTCGCCGACCCTCCTTCCTTGTATGCTTGTATTCAACCGTCACAATGAACGAACGCTCGTAATTTTATTGATTTATTTAATTTATGATGGTCGCACTTACATATACACTGACGATCGGGCATATATATATATATATATATATATATATATATACACTCTCTCTCTCTCTCTCTCTCTCTATATATTATATATATATATATATACATATACACATAGGTGTGTCCCAAAAGTCCCTATCTATTTTGTTGAAATAGGCTGAATTTCAAATGATGTTTTAATGACATGATTGCATGCACCTTTCTAGACAAATACATGCATTAGATTTCTATTTTAATTATTTTTAAATTTTTAATTAATTTTTTCAGATCCATATCACTGGTGATGGATGTGCATGAACGCGTTATGATAGTAACATGTCGCATCAGAGGAATGAAATGTTGTGAAATTAGAGACCGATTCTCAAGTTTCATAAGCCTGGGACCGACAGATAAAGCAATTCATGAATTGGTGAACAAACTCAAAAGGACTGGATCTGTGCATGATGAAGGAAGAAGTGGACGCCCAAGAACAATACAACAAACCATTGAATCTGTTCGCATAATGTTCGAAGACGATCAAAGAATGTCAGTTCTCCAAGCATCCCACAGATTGACCATACCCAAAACAACTGTTCACAGAATCTTGCGTTCGACGCTGAAGAAGTGTTATCACATTCAGCTGTTACACAGCTTACACGAGGAAGATTTTCCAAAAGAGCAGCAATGTGTGCGGAACTGGTCGAACAATCCAAAATAACAATTTAATAGATCACATTTTGTTTAGCGATGAGGCGACTTTTCACACCTGTGGTAAAATCAATCGACATAATTGTCGCATCTGGCTAATGAAAAGCCAACTGAGTTCACTGCATGGGAAAGAAACTCACCTAAAGTCAACGTGTGGCTTGGAATGACGAAGTCTAAGATTTACGGCCCTTTTTCTTTGCAGAGGCTACAGTGACAGGGCCTGTTTACTTTGAATGCTTCAAATTTTCTAGAACCTCAACTTCTTGAAGATGGCATTCTCGACAATGTAGTCTTTCAGCAGGATGGGGCACCATGTCATTATGCCAGAATTGTTCAGACATACCTAAACGAGCGTTTTCCAAATTGTTTGGATTGGACGTGGGGGAATAGGCCCTGGGCAGCGCGATCTCCGGATTTGACCCTATTGGATTTCTTTCCTTGGGGTTTCATTAAATCAGAGGTCTATCGCAGAAATATTCGAGATTTACCAGATCTGCGAGATTGCATAGCCAAACATTGAGAAAATAACCCCTGAAATGCTCGGAAATGTGTTCCGCAATGCAGCTGACCGCTTGAGATTTGCAGAGATACAGATGGAGCACATGTGGAAACTACTAATTAAAGAGTTTAGTGGTGTAATACTTGTAATTTGTATAGAAATACATCTGTATTCAGGTCAGTGTGACATTTATTTGAAATTCAGTCTATTTTCAACAAAATAGATAGGGACTTTTGGGACATCCTGTACACACACACACACACACACATATATATATATATATATATATATACACACACACACACACACACACACATATATTATATATATATATATATACACACACCTTTCTTTTCAAGCTTTCAAGTGTTCCGTGCAATGATTCCTTATTTCATGGCGGTTCAGGTTTGTTATCCTTCCTCTCGAGTTGGTCTGGTGAAGTAGAGAATTGGCTTCTTGCGCTCCCTACTTTACATAGCCAGGTACTCCCCACTCCTCTAGTATTCTTGTGGGGAGGCGTATCAGTGATAACATACGTAATAACTAATATCACAATAAACAAAGCGGAAAAGATGTAACATAATTTTGAATTCGTTTCAAAGATGGCCGCAATTCGCCATAATTCAAATTCCTTAATTTTAGAATCCGTTAAAAGACGCGTCTCTTATTCCGAATTTCGACGTCTTTGTTGTTCGACATTTGGAGCGTTTTAAATTGCATTTTCACCTCATAAACATGGTCTCCACAGTCAACATGGTATTTTCCACACCATAACCTCATCGGTGCCGAGTGCCAGACTTAAGTATAAGGAATAATCTGTCATCGCTCCCCTCGGCAAACCCTCTGCCACTTTTGTTCTTAATTTCTCTCTCTCTCTCTCTCTCTCTCTCTCTCTCTTTGCTTTGTTCTTTTTTATCTCTTTATGGTCCTCTGTTTTGTCTTTTACTTTCGTGTATCTGTCTTTGTGTATATCTATCTATCAACGCTTTCATCTCATGTCTTCCTTATTTCTCTCTTTCTTCGCTATATTTCAAACTGAGTTAAAATCTTTACTGGTTAAAAATCTATTAAATTACATAATTTTTATACACACGATTATACATAGAATTTGTGCATTCACTATATACAGTATATATATATATATATATATATATTACAGTAAATCGCCAGTGATGCGACTCCACGGTATTCCCACTTTTAGACCACCGTATTTTTTTTATAAAAAAAGTGAGTGTAAAATATGTAGGTGTAGAGTATGTATTTAAGTACTATGAACATGCCGACCCTTCATCATTGCAAGACGGAGTGAACGGATAATCTGGTCAGTTGTTTTCATTTACATGAACTAAACTTATTTTATAATTATTTTACACTTATTTTATATGAGGTGTTTCAAAAGTCCGAAATTATAGGAAATATGTTTAATGTCTACACACACACACACACACATCACACACACACACATATATATAATATATATATATATATAACTGAAAATAAATATTCTTATGATTCTGGAACTTTGAAACACCCTGTATTAATATTAGATAATTCAAAATCAAATTATCAGAAACCTCATACAAATTGTTGAAAAAACAATATGATTTTCGTAATAAACTGACAAACATATAGTTTAAGAAGGCACCTCCCCCCTATTACGGCTTTTCGGCTATTCCGACCCTCCGATTAAGTCGGATTAACGAGGACTTACCATATCTACATATATTATAAAATAAATATAGACACATTATGAAATTATTAATTTTGCATTTTGCATACGAATTGCATTTATGGTGTAATGATGGTACAGTATATTTGCTAGCATGTAATCTTACTTAAAAATTAATAGAATATTACAATTGCTTTGCATTAGGAGTTTCATAGACTACTGTAAGTCATTTTAGCATCTTACATAACCTAAGCGTAGCCATCCGTAACATAGCGGATACACGGCTCTCTTTCGAACGGAAGAACATTTTGAAGTGGTACTGAAAATATGAAAATTAGCGAACAGATATGAAGTATGAAGTGCAGCGTGTCTGGATACGAGGGTATGGAACAGCAGCAGCTCTCACTCGTACAACAATTAGTCGCATATGGGACAACATGGAATTGTCCGAAATGTAATTAAAATGAAGTGCGGAAGAAAACGAACAGCGCGAAGTGAAGAAATGTGAAAACTGTAAGAACGGTGTACGAACGTTCTCCAAAAAGTTATCAAGAAACTGCGTACGAGAATCAAGGATCAGTCAACCTATCGTTTTTTTTGTATTTTAAAGGAATTAAAGTGGAAACCATTCATACCTTGGCTTTTGCACCCTCTTACGAGGAGATCATGATAGAAGAATAGAGTTCTGCGAGTCGTCATTGCTTTGAGTAATGAACATTGTGAATTTTAAGGATAGGATAATTTGGCATGTTGAAGCTACTTTCAGAGTGAATGGCCATATAAATTATCATAACTGCGTGTTTTGGGCAGAGCAAACCTAAACATTTATGTGGAGAATTATGTTAATCTGCCAGGCCTTACGGTGTGGCTTAGGTTTTCTTCTTGTGGCATTGTTGAACCATTCTTTTTTTAATGGTACTGTAATAGGTCAAAATTATCTGGAAACGCTGCGTAATGATGCTGTTCCAGCAATAAGACAGCTGTATGAGGACCGTGAGGTTCACTTTCACAAGATGGCGCACCGCCACATTATCACAGAGATGGTCGAGCTTTTCTTGGTATAGAGTTTTTTGGTTGTGGATAGGTCATCGTGGAACTGCTACTGACTATCCTCCAAGGTCACCTGAACTTACGCCTCTGGACTGTGAGAGTACTGGGAAGACAAAGTGCATGGCATTAGGAGCTAAGGGGTGATCTAATCCAGGTTTTTAAATTATGAATGGGTTCGATAACGTAGACAGAGGTAGCTTTTTCGAAATATCTCAATATAATAGGACTAGAAATAACTGGTGTAAGTTGACAAGTACAAGGTTCGAGACAGCAGTTGCCAAAAACTTTTTTACGCATAGAATAGTAATAGCTGGAATAGTTTGCCGGTAGAAGTAATTAGTAGCACGTCTATAAACATGTTTAAAAATCGAATAGACGCATATGTTGATAGATTGTGTATAGTTTAAGGTAGTCAAATTAAGGCTTGTGGTTCGGAACCCACGTAAAATTGTAAGTCCTCTCCGCCACCACGGAGGACATGCACAATACACAATTACGAACACAGTTAGGCAGACCAGTCATGAGTGGATCCTAGGGTCTTTGTTGGTCTGAAACATTATAACATTATACATTACCCTCAAATCTGCAACACTTACAGGAAGCGACTGTTCGGGAAGTACGCGAAACCTTAAATAATATGAACACTACTGTGTACCGATCTGTTTTGGACGTTACGCCGCATGTTCGCGTGTAAATGATGAACGTTTGAGTATTTAACACAAAACAAGTATTAAATGTTGTTTTTACATTCTTACTTATGTACATAGTGAATTTTTTGTTTATTAAGTGCAAGTAGTATCCAAAATAAATAATTTAAAAATGTGTCTACATTATTCTGAAACACCATATATATATACAGAGGAACCTTGCTTAACGAGTGCCTCGTATAACGAGAAATTCGTATAACGAGCCAAAAGAATGGGGGAAAATTACCTTGCATAACGAGCGACACTTTGCTTAACGAGCAAAATATTTCGTCAAAATTTAAAGCGTAGACAAAAACAAATGTCTCTAGACAGTTTCCTCGTGAAAAAGGATCCAAAAAAAGTGAAAGCGCCTCTAAAAAATTTAAAGCTAGTGACTGTGAGCTCGTCGAGAATGTTATTGCATTGAACGAAGACGATTCTCCTCCTTCCCCTCAATAACCCTCTCCTCCTCCCCTGTCTCTTCATTTCCTTTGCGTGCGTCAGGAGCACCTTCTCTCTTCGTAAGTTATTTATAAATTTCACCGTTTACTAATTATTTACATTCTCTTTTGGGTTAATTTTTATTAATAATCTTTTCATTTCATGCAATAATAATTTAAAAAACGCCTTTAATATCATTATAAATATTATTTTAAGTATTTTTAAGCATGGAACGCATTATCATATTTTTACATTGATTCCTATGGAAAAAATTGCCTTGCTTAACGAGCATTTTGCATAACGAGCACAGTTCGGGAACGATTATGCTCGTTAAGCAAGGTTCCACTGTATATTTTTTTTTTTTAGTTCAGGAAGAACCGATTCGCCTCTATTTAAAGGGCATATCTCAGCGGAAAAACAAAGAAAAGTGAGAGGAAAGACAGAGGAAAAGAAAGGGTGGAGGGGACAGTCGAAGTGGAAAAAGACCAAGGATGACAAGGACTGCAGGGTCGAGCCCCATCATCCTTGGGTGCTAGGCCGGGAGGGCGCACGTGAAACCTCCAGGAACAAGCACGTACAAACGAGCACAAAGAGCACTCAAGAGCACGAGCTTAGAACCCCCTTGCGGGGATATATATATATATATAATATATATATATATATATATTATGAAAATTATTTCACGAAGTACACATGAAAAATTTATGATGAATAAAACCACGAAGGAAAGGAAACACAAAAAAGGTGCTCAAGCGCTTTCGTCTAATGACATCCTCAGGAACACTGAAGTACATAAAAGGTTACGGCCTATATATAGGTTACAGAAAGAAAAAAAATAAATAAATAAAAATAACATACATACACACAAACATACATATATATATATATATATATATATACATACATATCTACACACATACATATATACATATATGCAATAAACGGAGAAGTAAATTAAAAATTAAAAATTAAAGATTAGAGGATTAACAAGAGGCATACAGATTTGTAAGGAAAATATCGATTTTTAGCACAAGATCAAATGAATTAAAAATACAAATTTATACTGAAATCTACCCGGGTTTAACACTTTGCCTTTTAGAGTCAAGTTTCGATATATATAAAAATAAAATGAAGATTAAAAGTTAATAAAGTAGCGTACAAGTTTACCAAAGATTTAGCGTCCTACCCTTTTTATCTAAATTTGTTTTGAAGGAATTCAAAACACAGGATCGAGTTGAAAAAGACCTTTGCTTATGTTGAAGTTATTTGAAAGTTGGATAATGGCAGACTCAAGAATATTTCTATTGACAATGTTGCTAGAATGAAATAAACTGAAGCATTATTCCAATCAATACAGTGGGATAACTCTGACAAAGGGACAAAAGAGCACTGGCAACTGTCCTGTTCTAACGGAATATTGATGCTGTTTTATACGTGTGTGCAAATCCTTTCCCGTCTGACCTATGTAAAAGGAATCACATTGTTTACACCCAATTTTATAGATAATGCCTGAATTATTGGTAGGGCTATTTTTTTACTATGATATTTTTCACATATTGTTATATGAAAATACTACATTAATATCCAAAAGTTTAAGTACATTAGCAATGCCTAAAAAGCCCGGGAAAAATGGAAGTACTAAAATATTTTGGACAAAGTACGAGTGTTATTATTGACACGATAGAAAGTTCGTTTTGCCTTGTTGAGACAAGATTCCATAAACGCAGATGGGTAACACAGATCACTTCCAATACCGTTGATTTTTTCCAATTCGGCATCGATGTATTCCGGACTGGCGATCCTAAGGGCGCGGAGAAACATTGATGAAAAAATGGCCTTCTTAGTGGGGGTGTCATGTCCCGAGTAAAAGTGTACGTAGGACAAATTGTTTGTTGTTTTCCGATAGATACTAAACTTAAAACCTGGGCTTTCCCTATGTACCCGCACATCCAAAAATGGGATTGAATTGTCTTGTTCCACTTCTAAAGTAAACTTAATGGAGGGGACTTGATCATTTAACTGAAGGAGGAAGTTATCCAGGTCACGATTCATGGCCAGATACACAAAATTCGTCGACGTACGCAACCAAGGGATGCCAACCCCAGGATTCTCGGAATGTAAGTATTTCGAAAAACTCCATATAAATATCGGAGAGGAGGGGCGTAAGGGGTTGCCCATGGCCATCCCAAACACTTGTTGATAATACTCGTTATTGAAAGTGAATTTACAGTCTTTGATGCAAAGCTTAATAAGTTCCAAACAATGTGTGAAGGGTGGCAGGTCATACTTATGTAATTCTTGGGAGAGAAAGTCAAGCATATCATCAATCGGCACTTTTTGTAAACAATGAACAAACGTCAAAACTGATCAATCTATCGTTAGTTTCAGTACGTGCATTATTCAATTTTTCAGTAAGATCCATGGAATTTTTACATGTGAATCAGAGATAGTTCCGAGAATGGGGACAAGACTTTGACAAGCCATTTGGAGAGTTTATAAGTAATAGAGCCCACCGAGCTAATAATAGGGCGCATAGGGTTGCCAGTTTGTGGGTTTTAATAAGACCGTAAAGGTAGGGCAGAGAAGGTGAAGTGGACATGAAAGCGGAATTAAGTCCTTATGATCTTTGAGAATGCGTTCAAGCCACTATTAAATGATTTGATTACGTCATCCTGCGGGTTCTTCCTAAGTTTGCTGTATGTGGCGGGGTCCTGCCGAATTGGAAAAATCAACGGTATTGGAAGTGATCTGTGTTACCCATCTGCGTTTATGGAATCTTGTCTCAACAAGGCAAAACGAACTTTCTATCGTGTCAATATAACACTCGTACTTTGTCCAAAAATATTTTAGTACTTCCATTTTTCCCGGGCTTTTTAGGCATTGCTAATGTACTTAAACTTTTGGATATTAATGTAGTATTTTCATATAACAATATTGTGAAAAATACATAGTAAAAAATAGCCCTACAATAATTCAGGCATTATCTATAAAATTGGGTGTAAACATGTGATTCTTTTTACATAGGTCAGACGGAAAGGATTTGCACACACGTATAAAACAGCATCATATTCCGTTAGAACAGGACAGTTGTCCAGTGCTCTTTTTGTCCCTTTGTCAGAGTTATCCCACTGTATTGATTGGAATAATGCTTCAGTTTTATTTCATTCTAGCAACATTGTCAATAGAAATATTCTTGAGTCTGCCATTATCCAACTTTCAAATAACTTCAACATAAGCAAAGGTCTTTTTCAACTCGATCCTGTTGTTTTGAATTCCTTCAAACAAATTTAGATAAAAAGGGTTAGGACGCTAAATCTTTGGTAAACTTGTACGCTACTTTAACTTTAATCTTCATTTTTTTTTATATATATCGAAACTTGACTCTAAAGGCAAAGTGTTAAAACCCGGGTAGATTTCCAGTATAAATTTGTATTTTTAATTCATTTGATCTTGTGCTAAAAATCGATATTTTCCTTACAAATCTGTATGCCTCTTTGTTAATCCTCTAATCTTTAATTTTTAATTTTTAATTTACTTCTCCGTTTATTGCATATATATGTGTATATATATATATATATGTATGTTGTGTGTATGTATGTTGTTTATTTATTTATTTATTTTTTTTTTTCTTTCTGTAACCTATATATAGGCCGTAACCTTTTATGTACTTCAGTGTTTCCTGAGATGTCATTAGACGAAAGCGCTTGAGCACCTTTTTTTGTGTTTCCTTTCCTTCGTGTTTTATTCATCATATATTATATATATATATTTTGGGCGACAAGCTTGACCTTCGTAAAATGAGGAATTTATCGCGCGGAACGTTTGAAAGGTTGAAAGGGTTAGGTAACAAAAATAAAAAATTAGTAAAATGTATGAAATGTGATTTGTAAACTCGAATCTTTCGTGTATATATATTGTACTTTGGCTACTTTGGTTGGGTTAGAACAACTGTTCAGCGTCGACCGACTGTACGTTTGACCCCTCTGCAGCATCCTGGCTAATTTTGGGGAGTATTGTCGGAGAGAGTTGCTTTTCACTCTCATCCTGCCCTCATAACTAGCCGCGTTTGGCTGGTCAGAGGACCTTACACTGGAACCTGTTCGCTCTGGTGTTTTGAATTTAGTCAGGTTGGTGTGGTGGAAGTTCCTCATTTCTTTCGACAGCACATTAAGAGGTTTGAAACTCATATTCTGACAATATTTTCCATCCTCATTTTCATATCAGTAATGGGTGAACGTAATAAATATATATATATATATATATATATAATATTATATATAATATATCTATATATATATATATATATATATATATATTATATATGTGTGTGTGTGTGTGTGTGTGTGTGTGTGTGTGTGTTTAGGTTAGAATTAAGTGGCGTGATCGCAGGGTATGTATAAAGTGAAGTTCACTGTCAGGGTGGTGGATTCATAAATCAGAGAAGTGGTGCAAACACGTCATTCCAACAATTTAATCTTCGTGACGTCACACTCCTCTCGCGTAAACAAACGAACGAACGAACCTTTTAACGGCAAGTGCGTCATCATTCATCATTCGTCATGATAGGATGATGGTTGTCTAATATATATATATATTATATATATTATTTGAAGACCAATGATATATAATAGTGAAAATAATAGTGTATATTTATATGTACCTTCAATACTGTATATAAAACTTAATTTATGGAAGAAAACTAACCATCTACATTTATAAGAAACAAACTTTGAGGAATTCCCCTTGGTTGGTTGGTTGGTTGGTTGGCATCATTTGTCTATTCTCTGTCTCCCCCCAAACCCATTTCGTAGATCAACGCGCACTGCCAAAAGCTTCGAGGGAACAGTATGGAAGCTATTAAATGAATTGTGTTCTGATAGTCTTCTTATAATAAATTATGTAACACAAAGAAACGTAAATCTTTGTATCGAGTGTGTAATAATTCACGGATGTAGTGAGGTAATTTGTTGTGAGGTAATACTTTTAGTATCACGGAACATTACAAAATTTCTATAAAAATCTAGAAAAAATTTTAATGTCCAAAAAAGATACGTCAATCCTGATTAAGTTACGTTATCTAGAGTAGGTTAGTTAAGGTTTGTTAGGTTAGGTTAGGCTAGATTAGCGAGTACCTCTCTATTTAATGACTTAACAGAATTAACACCTTTCGGGCACTCAATTGCTCCCAAAACAATTATCACGCCCTTCAAGGTTCGATGTCACTAAGGTCAGGTTAGGTTAAGTTAGGTTTGATTAATAACTTTTAGATATATGGATTTAAAACAACTGTGCTTCGCTTATGCGGAGATATGCACATGTGTGTGTGTGTGTGTGTGTATGTGTGTGGTGTGTGTGTGTTGTGTGTGTGTAAAGGGAATTCAAAATTCGTCACCAGAATTCCTTAAGTATTAAAGCCACGTAAATTGTACGCTTTGGAATGAGTGTTAACGTAAAATATTTTACAATAAAAACGATAGAATCGTTTCACCATTTTATTTCTTTTTTGAACTTTGAAAGGTTGAGCGTCTAAAATGAAGGCATTCCTTCAATAATTAATAATTAAGCGATATGCATTCCTTTTAGGTTGAATTTGCGCTAACATCGCGTTCTATATACGGTAGTTTGCTTCCTATAAATACCGACCTGTAATGAATGAAAGAATCTCGCTCTTATTCTGAACGCTTTAAGTCACCAATATTAAATAAAAGCGAGACTAAAAAATAAAAGTAGAAACAATAAATTAAATTGCATTTTTCAAATTCAAAGATAATAATACTCATGAGTCAGTTGGGCGTAGCGTTCAGGCCAACTAATGCGGCCCATTGAAATAGCTTCTATAGTATATTACCAGCAGCATCGACAGTCGACCCCCTCCCCTGATCTCAGTGTCTTCGCTTCGCTACGAATGCTGTTGAATTCAAGGCTGTAAGTATATAAGTGTAAGAGGAGATACGCTTCATTTGGACCTTTAAACATACGTCCAACTTCGTTTGGATTCAGGGTTCAAAATCAGATGGGAGTTTTTCACCGGGCTAACTGGCTCTTGCCTTTGATGCTTTTTCCTCGCTCTCTGCACTTTTTGATTGTGGACAGCATTCCTGCAACTTTTGTGCCACACTACTTGATTAGACATCATCAGCCGCACTACATTCTGAGCACCGCCACCAACACCGCCACCAATGTCATCTACGACTACAAAGTCAGGCAACTCCCCTAATTCCTTGAGCTCCTAGATGTTGTCCGTAAGTTCTTTATAAGAGGCTGAAAGTCTTTCAGGTTTGTTTCTCAATTTCACAGATGATGAAGGATTCTTAATCGGTTCATAGCTTTTGTCTGACTGACATATGAAGCATAAGCTCCAGTCGCGAGTGTCCATGATGGCAGGCGTGCTTTTAGAGTCACTCATTTCGGATTAATCATTGTGAATCTGAAACATGAAATTGAATTTCTAAAGGTCACAGAACTTAGAAACGTGTTTGATGACTCGTTTTCAGCTAAATTCAGCATGAGAAAGCCATTTCTGAGGTTAATTTTGGTTTCAGGTTATTTTGGGGTGTCTCACTCCGTCATTTGGAAACTGCGGAAAATCCCCAATTTCAACATGACGGCCAGCGGCCATATTTGATTTTGGGGGTCAAAATGACCTCCAAACCCCATAATAACCTCAGATATGGATTTCTCATGCTGAATTTAGCTGAAAACGAGTCATCACACACGTTTCTAAGTTAATTTGTTCAAAAGTTAGAAATACGGTCATCAGCATAATTTATGCTGATTAGGCATAAAATTAAACATGTCTATGCACAGATACAACTTGTGTCTTTGGATAAATTCTTTCCTATGGCCCGAAGGAACTTCCATACCAAATGGGATCTTTGCATCATGATTTGAAGTGGACACCCTATTTTGTGCACTTAACATGTCTACTAATATTTTTAATTTTTTTGTAATATCCTTTTGCCTTTCACAACTATTACAGTGGACTATGACTTCGTCTTACTTTCTTTCTTCGTAATGAGTAAATCCTCAATTATAAGCTTATATTGTTTTGTTACACGCGCGCGAGTGACACGGTGAGGATCTGAGTCAAATTCTGACACCCCAAAATACATTGTCTTATTTCGAACACTGCCTGGATTAATTATTAAATTATGTAACGCAAACAAAGTGTCATCTATAATTAATTTTTGGCTTCTTTTTAAGGCGTGAATGAGGAACATTGCTTACAAATCGTATCAAAATCAAATTTGGGTTTAAAATCAAGCAAACTCCTTCTAAAACCGAATTACATTAAAAAGAAAAAAGTAGAAAATTAACACATTTTTCAAAGTTTATTCGTCAATTATTATTAAAGTTTGAAAAATATCTTTTTCGGAAAATTTAGTTAATCATTTTGTTTAATTTGTAATATTCCACTTACAAATGCAATTTAAAAAATAAATAAACTACAAATCTCGTATCATAACTAGTTTTGGAAAAATCTACGGCACTCACAACTAATAGTTCATTATACTCGTATATACTGTATATATTATATATATATATATATATATATATATATATATATATATATATATATATATATATATATATATTATATGTGTGTGGTGTGTGTGTGTGTGTGTGTGTGTGTGTGTGTGTGCGCGCGATTCGTATTTATAAGTAAGAGAAAATCAGCATCGAAGCTTTAAAAAATATACCATTAAGGGGCAAAGTTTATAAACGGCCATTATTTGCTTAACTAAAGGGCGTTGGAAGGACCCCTAAATAATGGCAGTACTTTGATTACTCTAAAGAAATCCTTACTCATCCTCCTCCAATCATCCTCAGCCACCTCTTTTCTGTTCGCTCAACTCCGTGTGACGTCATCGGTAATTTAGAGGCACGTGACCTTATGCAGATCATTCGTGAACATTGTTATTTATTTACATTTTACTCATTTTCATTTTTATTTTTATTATAATAAATACATTTCATATTACACAAATATGTCATGACACACACACACACACACACACACATATATATATATATATATATATATATATATATATATATATATATACGTTTTCCTTGTTATTTGTTATGCTTGCGCTTACTGTAGGACAAGCAAGCTCTCTATTATTCATGGCCGCTCCATTTCGCCATAATAGAAATGAGTATTGATATAAAGACTTTATTATACCCCTTGTCTAATGGTTGTAGCGATCATGCCACTTTTCGGTCACACGACTTACACAAGGCACACTGATGAAAGATTGACTCATTTTTCACTCTGTAACCCCTACGGTGCGAGTTTCTAAAAACGATTTTACCTTCCATCGCTCGTTTTTATAAACTCGCGTCCCTTTAATTACCCTTATGAACGTACGCAGTAAGAGCGAATTTCCTTTTACGATAGGACATAATCTTGATAACCCTTGCCTCTCCTATATGATTTCGATTTGTATCGCTATTTTCGACCTATTCTATAAGGACTATAAAGGTTATACTTTCTCGCCTACCATCCTTCATACGGAGCCAAGTTGAACCTTCAGTGCAAATGCATTTGTATGTTAATCGTTCAATGCTGGATATTACGATCTTGTCTAACGTTAGTAATTATTGTCTTAAAATTATTATTTTTTTAATTTTTGCAAAATATTTTCATAAATTCAGGGAAAATGTCGGAAAAAGACTAATCTGCATATTTTAATTAAATTTTTTTTGCATAAACATTGTGTATAAGACTTTCTCTTATACACGGTGAAGTGCATAATACACACACACACACACACACACACACACACATATATTATATATATATATATATATATATATAATATACACAGGGTGGTGCAAAAGTCTGGACCCATAGGCGGTTTATATGGAAAAAAAGTGTGGCCTGCAGAAGTTTATTATGAAATGAAATTTAATTAACCATACACCAGTGACTAAATTATGTTAAATTTAACGTTCTAGTTCAGAATTTACAATAAGTGTTCGAATTGATGTCCATCTTCTTCCAAACACTTTTCTACTCGGTTGACACAAGACCTTTGCACATTTGTAAGTATAGTAATATTCGTTCTTATGGCTTCAATTTCTGTTGTGATGTTATCCTTTAGCGCTTGTATTGTTCTTGGTTTGTTAACGTAAACCACTGATTATAAAAATCGAAAGATATTTTTATATAGTAAATTGCCTATGGGTCCAGACTTTTGCACCACCCTGTATATATATATATATATATATATATGGCCTATATTCTTAATAATTACGGCATGTATACGTTATTCTTACCTTCGTCCTACAAGAGCATATATATATATATATATATAATATATATATATATTATATATAATGGTATGAGGAGCGATTGAAAATATTATTAGATGCAAAAATTTTAATAAGACGCTGTTGTATGATGTAATAAAATGAAAGTATGGCAGGAAAAGCGTTGTCATTCTGACAACCTCAAATGAAAATTTATAAGGCTACTCTCGCAAGTTTACATTTTGATGTAAAAATACTTTAAGTGGAACCAAATTGCTCTTGGCTCACATTTCTCTCGGATTTACTTTGTTTTTTATTTGTCTATTCTTCATTTCCGCTTTTCTATACTCTGTTTTTCTAGCTTTTGTTTTTATTCTCTCTCTCTCTCTCTCCTCTCTCTCTCTCTCTCTCTCTCTCTCTCTCTCTCGTACAAAATACCCTCAGCATCTCTCTGAACCGACTCTCTGTCATCGATCCACAGTTGTCATGGCAACACTTCCGGTGTGGCAACGTATGAGGAATAGGAAACCGAAAATAAACGGAGGAACAGATAATAGACAAGATATTGTCTTTAAATAAGCGTATAAAGAAGAAGAAAAAGAAGAGGTTGGAGCATTTTTTTAGCGTGATTTCGAACAAGAAATAAAATGAAATGAAATGTCGAAAGAAATTGAGATCGTACCAAAGTTAAATTGTTTTGTATAGACACTTCACTCATTAAGGATTTCCACCGTAATTTCCAATAAGTGTATTTAAGTCGGTAAGAAGTGAAGTTTAAAAGAGGAAGTTTCTATTCATTGCGGAGAAAGATAATTCGATATAAAGCATTGCGAGGAATACACGATCTAGAGGTACAGTTTCGAGGTATACTCATTTTTATACTTATAGAGACGAGGGTGGGTTTCGCGCACGCGGAAATTGATAGAGAAAGGCACTTTTATTTTCGATAAAAACCATTCAATTTTTATATATTTATTTATTTATTTATTTTTGTAAAGAAAAATTTTAAGTGCATTTACGATACTCTGAATACACGACTATATTTATATGTATGCATATACTCTAGTAACTCTACATACGTACGTATGTATGTATGTATGTATATTGTATGTATAGCATAAATAACTTGGTTTTAGTTTAAGAACAATGTCATATTGATCCATACGTATATTATATTAATAAGATTACAATAATAAAATTATATATATATATATATATATATCTCTCTCTCTCTCTCTCTCTCTCTATATATATATATATATATATATATATATATATATATATATAATAAATGGGTTCTATCTAACCCTTTGTCGCGTTGTACTATTTGCAATCAATAAAAGGACTAAAAGAGATTTTAACACTCGTTTGGTTAGTTTGCTGAGAAGTAAAAAGTCTTTTGTTGGTTTGTGTAATCCGGGATTAGTTTTGGTCCACAAACAAATTTAATCCTATCGCAGAGCAATCCCTTTTTTACTTTATTGTCATTGTATAGGGAAGCAAATTAAATCACACTACACTGTTTACACTCCAAGTTTATATATATATATATATATATATATATATATATATATATATATAAACGCGATATATATATATATATATCGCGTTTATTTTTTTGTATATGGTATGTGGTATAAAACAGTTGTGTTAATGAATACATAGTTAGATAAACCTTAGATTATGGTATTATATTAAAAGCCAATAATAAAATGGATAATTATCGACAATTTACACAATATTTTTATGTTAATATTAGTTTTATATTATGTTTTAAGAGCAACATAAATTTTGCCGTGTGTCAGCCATTTCGTGCGTGTTTCGACTTGATTTTATACCTTAATTCCCATGCAGTCAAACTTCATATATGAACCCTAATATTAGAAGGTCACCATATAGTACATGCGCAGAAAAATACCTTTCATCTGACTCTATACACAACAAACAACAACAACTGCATATTGAGGATGGCCACGTTCTGGAACGTTGCGCCCGACGTCGCAATGACGTCATCGAAGTCGTCGTCGTGAGAAGGAAATTATTTTCTCACGAGTTCGCTGAGTAAATATAATTTCACATCTCCGTAAAGGATATTTAATGAGATAATCGAAGGAGAGAGGAGAGAGGAGAGGGAGAGGAGGGGGAAGAGGAAGAGGAAAAGGAGGAAGGCGTGAAAAGGAAGAGGAAGTAGACCACAAAAGATGAAGAGAGGTGGGGAGAAGGGGAAAGAGAAGTGATAAAGGGAGAGGAAGAAGAGTTTAAGAGGAAAGAGCAAATGTTTACAAGAACGTTTAACGCATGGAATGAAGTGAAGGACACCGAACAATTACAAATCTTATAATAAAGATTATTTGCAGTATCCAATTTGTTACATGAAAATGAAGTGAAATCAAAGTGAAAAATTTAATTCGTATATAAGAATTTTCATTTTATGCACAGTAATTATAAAGAATAAAAAATAAAAATGACAATTAACAGTATCGATGTTAAATAGAATTACCGACAAACTTCTTCATACAATGAAGCCCATAGTTCAGATAACGGCAGGAATGATGAATAGTTTGTAAAATTGGATTGGCTGAGGTTTGAATTCTTTGCATTGAACTGTATTGGGCACGTTTTGTTTGTTACCTTCAGGAGGGTCTGGTCTGCAAACATTTGAAAAGCTGAGCATCTTGGAGGAAACTCATGCAGCAGTGTAAAAACTGTTACAAACCAAATTTAGAGTTCTGCTCACACGCACACATATATTGTTGCGATTGCAAAATTGAGACTTTATTAATAATATAACATAGCTTAAAATGTTTAATATAAATGGAAAAACATAAGTTAGGATTTAATAGTTAGGGAATAAATTACTCTTAAGCCTCAGATGAGACTAGAAAACAAGTACATACGTGACTTTTGGCACGAAGCCAGAAGAACAGGTTTCCATACGTTCGTACTTGTAATCTTGTTTAACGAATGAGGTGTGGAAAATCAGTTATGTGATGCCCCACCTCCCGTTTCGTCCAATCCGGTATTCAAAAACAGTTTTAGTTTTTAAATAGCATTCGATATACAGGGTGTCCCATAAGTTCGGCATCATAGGAGAAATTCATATTTTTCTATTTCTACAAACCATAATTCATATTTTTCTCTTTCTACAGGCCATAATGTCTGTGAGCAAGGAAGAACGAATCCAGATAATTCTACTCATAGGAAATCGGAGTCAAAGAGAGGCCGCTGCTGAATTTAACAGACTGCATCCAGACCGCGAGCCAATAACACAGAGGTGTGTTAGCAGACTTGTTGCAAAGTTTAAGGAAACAGGATCCATAGAAGATAAACCACGCAGTGGACCTTCAAGGAGGTCCACTGACGATGATACAGCGACTGCTATCCTGGCTCATTTTAACAGAAGTCCCAATCAGTCTCTTCGGCGATTGTCCGCCGAGACAGGAGTGTCGAAAAGTAGCATCCATCGCATTCTTCAGGCTCACAAATGGCATCCATATAAACTTCAGATCCTACAGAAATTAAGCGAAGATGATCCCGACCGGCGGATGGAATTTTGTGAATGGGCTACGGAACACTATGCTCGGGATGCCAATTTCCTGTCCACCATTTTGTTCAGTGACGAGGCTGTTTTTTTATGGAAATGGTGAGGTAAATCGACAGAACACCCGCTACTGGTCTCTAAACAACCCTCACTGGTATACCTCTTCAAAGGAACAAGGTGCATCTCGGGTGATGGTATGGTGTGGCATTTGGAAGGATCACATCATAGGCCCCCTCTTTTTCGATGAACATGTCACTGGAGGCACCTACCTACGTATGCTCAAGGAAGAAGCATTTCCCAGTGTCTTGAACGAAGAAGGAAATTTCCCAACATGGTTCCAGCAAGACGGCGCTCCTACATATTACAGCACCCAAGTAAGGAAATACCTGTACCAACAATTCCCTGGTCATTGGATAGGACGTCGAGGGCCTGTAGAATGGCCAGCTAGAAGCCCGGATCTCACGCCACTAGATTTTTATCTCTGGGGCCACTTGAAAGCGCTGGTATACGCAGAGAAAATTAGGAGTGTTGGACATTTGCGGCAGCGCATTATTGGGGCATGTAACACCATTACTCCTGACATCATTCACCGTGTGCTTGCTGACTGGGTATCACGTCTGAATTTGTGTATTGAAAACAATGGTGGACATATTGAGCACGTTCTGTAAATAAAAGCCTTTGTTTTGCCTTTTTTTATTATTTTTCCTATGATGCCGGACTTATGGGACACCCTGTATATATATATATATATTAAAATCATTTAATCTTGTCAAATGTTGTTTTATATCACTAAATGATATAAAACAAATAGAAATTTGTAAAAATTATACAATAATGTGTGTAAAAATTGTCTCTTAAGTTCCAGATTTATAAGGGAGATGGAGATGGACAAAGAAAGAATTGTTTCCTCAGTGCGAGGTAGAAGTCCGAAGTGCGGAGGGAAGACGGAGAGGGCGGCGCGGATGGAGATCATGCAGGCAGTCGAGAACAGTCCCCTAGAGAGAGACAGCTGTGGCAAGCAAGTCAGTGATCAGACCATGCATGGAACAAGGAATACTTCTGGGAAAATTAAATCCACTATAGTTCGAATAAGTAATGGTAAATGACAAATACTAGAGTGGATTTAATTTTCTCAGAAGAGTCTGTGTGTAACATAAAAGTTTCTGAGGGGACCATTTTGAGTTGTATCATATATATATATATATATATATATATTAATATATATATATATATATATATATTATATATAAATTAAAATTGTATTGGCAGAAGTGAAAATAAATTTCATTTTATAGTTAGGGGACTAATAATAAAAACTAAAAAAAATAAGACTAAATATAAATATACAAGTAATGAAATAATTAATAATAAATAATAAATCCTTTTAAAAAATAGGGCTAGAAAAAGATAGAAGGAATAAAAACACTAATCTCAGTGTTAAGTGGCGATACAGAAAAACATTTTTTATACGAAGAGGTCCATAGTTTAGATTTCTAGAAGACATAAAGCGGGACTGAACAAGTAAGTTGTCCGAGTTCTAAATTCTTTACATTAGACTCTACTGAATAATAAGTCTAGTTACTTCCGGAACCTCGTGACATTGAAGTTAGCGAACATTCGCGAAGCTGGGCATCTTGAAGGTAACTTATGGAACAGTCTAAAAAATCTGTTATAAAGCAAATTTAGGGTTCTGGCAGAACCTTTTTTATAATTAGCCCACAGTTGCTACCCTCAGAAATTAGTGTAGAAAGTACGAAAAGAGTGTCTTTAGCTTCTCTTGTACAGAACCTGAAGTTCATTATAATCATATTTGCTTTAGCGCAGAAGCTTCGATATTTTTTTCTTATGTCTGAGTCGTCATTGAAGGAGGTGGTGGTAATTTTGCCTTGATGAAGTATTCATTCATGTTTTATTTTGAAAATAGTATTAGTTGTTTAGTTTGAGTTTTGGGATGGAGTTGCGTAACCTTAGTTTTGGTAACATTAAAATTGATAACGTGGTTCTGCGAATATAATTCGTAAACTTTTATAAAGTGATCCCGACCTTTAACTGAATAGCTTATTAATACCATATCATCGGCATAAGCCAAATTATTTACCCTCATATTATCTGTACAACACCCAACTCTTGCCTCATTAAGAGAAATAAAGAGACTATCAATATACGCATTAAACAGAAAAAGAGAGAGCAAGGGGTCTTGTCTACTCCGCATGAAGAACCAAAACACTCGGACAATACATTGCCCCACCTAACCATAAACGCTTGGTGTGTGTGTGGTGTGTGTGTGTGTGTGTGTGTGTGTGTGTGTGTACCAAAATTTCACTATTCTTAAAACATAAGTGGAACATTCGTGTCTTCTAATTTTCTAAATGGAATGTTGCGACTCACTCTATCATATGCTTTGCTTATATCCAAGAAACAGCTCTAAATAGTTGAATTACTGTCAATGTATTTAAATACAACCTCCTTCAGTACATAAATGCACATATCATTTGAATGGAGACTTTTAAAACCAAAATGACGAGGAGATGTCTATAAATAATCATTTAATCGGTGTAACAAAAGTTTCTCAAGTAGTTTTGAGAAGCATCAAGGAATAACAGTAGGCTCGTAATTTTGTAAAATGTGAGCAACTAAATGACAATAAATACGTTTCTGTGAGTAACTATAAATATTAAAAGAGATTTTAAGATAAATCATTAGGAATTATAAATGAACTTCTCGGTAACCATAACCAGTGTATATACACATATATTTTCTTTATAGAGAAGGAGGGGCCAAGGGCGAACGCCCGCAACCCCCCCCCCTCCACATAGAGAAAGAAGAGAGCAAAAATCAAGGTCTAAGGCTTTCAAGACGTCTAGACACTGCGTTTGAAAGATTGGAGGTTAGAGACAGTGGGAAAGGCGGCTTGAGGAAGATTGTTCCAGAGTTGACCGGTTGAGTAGATGAAAGATTGAGAATACCGATTAACCTTTGCATTAGAGAATAGGACAGAAAAAATGAGAATGCTTCGAAAGTATGATACTGCGTGCTCTCCTTAAAGGAGGAGGCACGCTGTTAGAGAGTTCAGAAGAGCAGTGTCCGTTTTAATAACAATAGTAAAGAGAGAGAGTGAGGCAACACTGTGCCGAAGAGAGAGGGATTGAAGACAGTCAGTAAGAGGCGGGGAATTGATGAGACAAAAAGCCTTTGATTCCAGCCTGTCAAGTAGAGTTTTGTGGATTGAGGCACCGTACACGCGAGAAGCGTACTCCATACAAGGGCGGACAAGCCCCTATACAGAGACAGCAGCAACTTAGTGGGAGTGAAGAAACTGCGGAGCCGGTACAACACACAACCTCTTAGAAGCTGTTTTAGAAAGAAGAGTATATGTGATGTTTCCAGGAAAGATCACGACAAAGGAAACACCAAGAATGTTGAAAGAAAAGGAAGGATTGGGTTGAGTTGTGAATTGTTGAAGATTTTTAGGGAATAGTCGTGTGGAAGATTGTGACGAGTAGACAGATGATGGAACTGAGTTTTTGAGACACTGAAAGCCAAAAGATCTTCTCTGCCCCATTCAGAGATAGTGGAAAGATCGGAGGTAAGGTATACCATAGCCGTCCTACGCGAATCAGGAGTGACTGTTGAGAGGGACGCTTCGTGAAGCGGGTAGAGAAGTGAAGGTTATAGGAGTGGCATTTAATTAATATATATTCTTGCGCCGTTTACTACCAAATTGTTCAGAGTCAGAAATGTTTGCCAGTCGAAACTGTTGTTACATATTTACTGAAATGATGAGCTGAGAATTTAAAATTCTTTAGAAATTTTATTCAACAGTTCTCATTCTACACACATAACTTCAAAAAAACTCTCTACTCATCACCGTACAATGTAAAATGCATACTTC